>SNQJ01S0106709.1:53882-83528 GCA_010110895.2 Picea sitchensis | reverse complement strand
TTCCCCGTAGGGGTTTTACCACATGAAAACATCAGTGTGTTGATCTTTGATCTGGTTATGTGAGTGGTTACTGAAGGTGTTCATCCTCTGTTGGAATACCTGTGTTGTCGAACACATTAGAGTTAGAAAAAATTGTCAGATCATCCAGATAAATGACAATGAATTTATCTTTCTCTCCAAAAAATGTTTTATCCATGGCTCTTTGAAAAGTTTCACCTGCATTCATCAAACCAAAAGACATTTTTTCATATATAAAGGTTCCCCATGGAATAGTAAACACAATTTTTTCTTTATCATTTTCACGGACAACTATTTGATTATACCCCAAAAATATGACAATCATAGAAATTCTATTTTCCCCAACCACCTTTTCAAGAATACGATCCATTTTTGGAAGAGGATAATTGTCTTTTAATGATGACCGATTTAAATTTCTAAAATCAACACATAGTCTTATTTCTCCATTCTTCTTTTTGACATGAACCAAATTGGCTACCCATTCAAAGTATCTAAGTGGTACGATAATTTTTGCATCAAGAATATTTTTAACCTCCCTTTCTATGACAGGAAAGATAATAGGATTAATATGTCTAAGCTTTTTCTTGAAAGGCTTGACACCTGGTTTTAATGGAATCTTATGATCAATAATATAAGTATCATAAGTTTTTAAATCTTCGTAGGACCATGCAAAAACCTCTTTATATTCTTTGAGTAATTCAATATATTTTCTCTTCAGTTCAATGGGAAGATATTTAGTCAACTTAACAAGTTTTGGATTTTCATTTGAACCCACATTACAATATTCAACTTCTTCTAGTTGAGGCTGCAAGGTAGATTTCAAAGGGATGTCATTTTGATCGAACAATCTTTCTAATGGAATGAGACCTTTTGGAATTTGATTATTTTTTAGCAAGAGCATTTTATGATTTGCAATCCTATCTTTGAATTTCTTCAGATTTTCTCCTTCTTACATAATCCAAATTGGATCATTTTGATTCTCCTGATCTATATGGGTTTCAGAAAATTCGTCCACCATCTCCAAAAATTGCTTTATTTGTTCATCATCTTCAAAAAATTGCCAATAGTGAACGTTATTTGGAATTGAAGGTTTGTGTCGCATGTCAATATGATATTTCAACTTTAGAACAATTGGTGGAATAAAAGTAGTTGATGCTTTAGCTAATGAATCTCCTTGTTGATTATGCAATCTAGGGATAGCATGAATATTGAAGGATAAGAAAAAGTTCTCAATCAAATCCCATGCACAATTTATATAAGATCTCATTCTAGGATGTTTAGCTTGATATTGTTGTCTTACCTATTTAAAAATAAGCTCTACATCCCCATATACTATCAAATGTTTGATTTTTAGCTTTATACCAACGTCTAGTCCTAAAATTAAAGCTTCATATTCACATAGCTTATTTGTGTAATCAATTTCAAATTGCAATCTATAGGAAAAATGAATGTAATACTCATCGTTTGGTGCCACAAATAGTACTCCAGCTCATGCTCCTTCCCAAGAAGAGGCACCATTGCAAAACATTTTCCACATCCCATGTCTAATATTTACATTTTCTTTTGGAGCTTCTATTTTTTCATTTCCGTTTTCTGCACAAACTTCAAAATCATCATCAATAGATAAAATACAGTTTCCTAAGTCATGATAAAAAACACATAATGGATAATTATTAGGGTTTTTTGGATCACTTATTGTGAAGGCCAGTCTAGTCTCTCTATACAATCTGGTAAATTGTCCACCAAAAATAGGAATTGTGGCAGATGTCATGTCTAACTGAACTGATCCTCCTAACTTTGCACCCCAAGATCTTGATAAAAGCATATCATGTTTTTCATGTACATCAGTTACTACCACATCCATAAGAATACTTTTAACTGGAATTTGGGCCAAATTTAAAACCAAATTCTTTATCATACCCAGACACTTAACATTCCTGGAATTAAAAGAGTATAAATCTGGATAAGTTCTGGTAATTTGCAAGCCCAATTTTTCCATTATTATTTTCGACACCAAATTGTGTGAAGCACCTGAATCCAACATACAGTTATGTAATAAATGATCGTGCACAATAAGAGTGATATAAAATGAAGCCACCGAATCTTTTTCATTTTCAATATCAGTTCCAAACATGATCATTGGATGCTCATCCTGGAGGTTAATAACATCATCTTAACTTTCTGCATATGAAAAATTAATTACTTTTGAAATCTGCTTCTTATAAACTAGATTTCTGGCAAGTTCAATCAAACGGATTGGAATTTTAATCTTATTCAATTCATTCTCTATATTGAAAATGCCAATTGATTTTTCTAACTCTTTGGTCTGCACTTCAGCTTCTTTGCTTTCCAGATTTTTTGTTTGTGTTTCCTTTGTTTCAACTTGCTTTGTTTGAGAAGCTTATGCTTCAACATGTGATTTTGACACCAATGCTTCATTTACTTTATTCCATGCCAAGAGATTTTTTGGTGGATTGGTAGTAGAAATCTTATCTCTTGGCCTCAAATCATATTTATTATGAAGCTCAACCAATACCGAATCGACAAGATCTTTATATTGTGATGTAGGATCTTCCAAGTTATTGATATTTTGCTCATCAAATAATGATCCAGAATTTAAATATTGTTCTTATTCTTGTTGAGTTAAATGAGCTTCAATATCATCATCACTAAAATTGTTTATATCCTCATCTAATTCATCATATTCTTGAACATCATCTCCCTGTATAAAATTTTATGTTTTAAAAGGGGCCCAAATCTTTTGTTCCTCATTCTTAATTTGCCTCCGTTGAATCTGAGGTTTTATATTGAGGTTTCTCTTGAATTGAATTTGATTTATAACATAAGAATCAAGTTTGGCTTTCTCAATTTCCATCCTGAAAATTTTATTTGATAAATCTTTAATGATTTTAGCCATCTCTTCCATCTTTTCCTCTTGTTTGTTTCTCCCAGAACTGGAGGGTCCTCCTTGTTCTTTAAACCTTATAGGTTCTCTTATTCCCACCTCAACCTTTGTTTTCAGTTTTCTTGATGCCATCATATTAGATTCAATTTCATTAGCATCATCTTGCATCCCATATAGTGTTGTAGCTCTTCTTTCCCTTAAAAGTAACACCAAGTCATAATCAAATGCCCCTGCAAAAGTGACTTTAGCATATGACTGGGAAGGTTTAACTTCGGTTGGGATCTTTCTATACAGTTTATTGAATCTTTAGATAAATTCAGAAACAGTTTCAGAGGATTTCTTCCTTAAGGCACCAAATTCATCCAGATAATATAAATGGTCTTTTTTCTCACCCCACTGTCTTAAGAAAATAACTTCTAAATCATCATATGTTGCGATGGAATATGCAGGAAGTCCCCTAAACCAAGTTCTCACTTGTCCCTCAATTTTTTTTACAAATAGTCTCATGTAAACGTCTTCATGTTCAATGCCAAGTATATCAACAAATTGATAAAAACATGCTATGTGTTTTATGGCTGTTAAATCCCCTTCTCCCATGAATTTAGGTAAACTTTTTATATAGTTATCAAGTAAATCACGTAGAAATATGGGAAGGGCCAATGGAGCATATCAAGTAGCAACTTTGGAAAATATCCTTGGAGGGGGTGGTGGTGGATTTACTTGTCCACCGCCTCCTCCACCTCCTACACTAGCCATTGATAGTTTTGGAGAAGAAATATGAGGGATGTAATGTAAATTATCAAAGATTTGAAAATATTTTTCACTAGATCTCTAATTGCTCCGAGAAGGTAATATCATAGACCTGCTAGATAATAAAAAGGTGATGGATCTTGTGATAAGGATGTATAATCAAACTCAGGAGGGAAATTTGAACTAGAACTTGGTATTTCAGATCGACTAGATGAGTAGATGGGGGAAGTGATAAGAGATGAACCTGAGTACAAAATATGATCTTTAGGATTTACTGGGATAAATTTTTTTATTTCAGGAAGACTACGGATAGGTCGTGTGTAGACATCATTGGGTATTAAAGATGTTTCCTTACTCTCACTGGTGAAAGTATCTATCAAATAAAAATGTGTATTCTAAACATTTTCACCCTTTAGATCATATAAGTTTACTTCGGGAATTTCGACCTCTAGATTTTCTTATTTAATTTCAGGATTACTAGTTGAGGCTTCTGCGGAATGGGATTTATTTTGATGTTTTTATTTAGAATTGAGTAAACTTATTTCTTTCATTGAAATCTTAAAATTAACTTGAGTAACCTTTGGTTGATAGACCTTACCTATTGATGCAAACTTCTGCCTTAGATATCCTTTGGTGTTCAACAATTTCTCAGGATCTAAAACTGGCGTAGCCTACTTTTTGTCTGGGTTTGTTTTGGTATTTTTTCGTCCGAACGTCATCTTTTCCAAAATAGAGTTGCTAGGTGAAAATCAAAATGAGCCTTAACCTTGTGTTCAATTCTTTTTCACCATAAAAAATCAAAGCTAAACTTTGTCGTATTCCCAGGGAAAAATAGTTTAGTTTATTCGTTGCCCGACAATGGCGCCAAAAAGATGTTGTTCTTGAGATTTACTCTAGGCTCACATAATAATGCCAGTCATCCAAAATTTAAAATATTTGTTTTTTATAATGATTTTCTACCTTCAGTTTTAAGATGGAACTTCAAATAACTTTAATGATTAGAAAACAAAGAGGCAGTATGTTTGTCTTTGAGTTTTTATAAATATTGAAGAGATGAAAAGTAGAAATGTATTAAACAAAATTGTCAAACAAAGTAAGGTATATAATGCTGATAAATCTTACCTTATCCGCAATAGAAGAATCATGAAGAATAAATCTTAAAAGATGAATTGAAATGAGGAGATCCACACAGATACAGGTCTTTTTTTACTCACAGTAATAACAAAAGAAAAGTTGTAGCTGAACAGACTTCCAATTATATGGACCACAATAGATGTATTACTAAATTGTAGTCTTTCAATATTTAAGAACCATAGATTGAAGAAAATGAGGTTATGACGAAAAATAAATACGCATAAATCACATAACTCAAGGAAATGAAATGTAGAATCTCTGTCTTTTCTCTGAAATTGGCATTAAGAAGTTTCTCTTCTACATTCGGCCAAAAGAATCCCAGATTACATATCCAATATGCTTATTTATACAAAAAGTGTCTTAACCAAAAGTGGTTAGACTCTCCACATTCTTAGTTCTAAAAACAGAATAAAATCTAAACTGAATTAAAATTACAAAGATTTTGAACATTTGTCCATTTTATGGGATCTCCTTTGCTTGTTGGCAATTCATTATTCCTTTATTTTCTCATGGGTGTAACTGGATTTTGTTGATCCCTATATTGTGCATGCAGATCCAATAATGAAACAACAAACTTGGGGGGTTCAATATTTGCATCGAATTCAAAGGAAAAAAACATTTTTGTGTACCACTGATTGATTTCTTTGAATTTTTACTGCTGCCTATTGAGTGATTTGATGTTGCAAACTTTGTTTCACAAGAAGATCATTTAAGATTTGCAATTCGACATGATTTACTTGTAATATAGAATTTTTCATGTTCTATATGTTTTTCTTTAGGTTCTCTTTTCTCTTTTCAATCTCAACTTGCCCAATGAAAGCATGAATATTACTGATATCAATTTCTGCCATCTCTGAATCAATAGCCAAAAGAACAATAAGATAATATTTGTTTTCTTCTTTAACTAGCCTTTTACTTTCTTCAAGATTGTTTTCTCGGGCTTTTAAGGCTATTTCTCCTTTTATTTGCTCAATTTCTGAAAAAGAAACAAATCCTAGTATATTAAGATTTTTCCTCCTCTCTATAAGTTCTTGAAATTTGGATTTATCCATAATAGATTCCTTCTCTTTTTCATCAATACTCTGTAATGAACCATTGATTACTTGATAATATTTTTGGATAATATCCAAACTTTCATAGAATTGTTTTTGAACAATCTGTA
The DNA here is from genome assembly GCA_010110895.2 of Picea sitchensis. Taxonomy (NCBI): domain Eukaryota; kingdom Viridiplantae; phylum Streptophyta; class Pinopsida; order Pinales; family Pinaceae; genus Picea; species Picea sitchensis. The sequence continues at coordinate 77,559 of SNQJ01S0106709.1, read as the reverse complement.
ATCCCTCATTTATTTCTAATGCTTGTTTCTTGAAGGCAAAAAAATCAATCATTGTGCTTTCAATTGTGACTATTCGAGCTTGCAATTGATTTATGAATATATCTCTCTCAGACACCATGTTCTTACTCAAGTGTCGATTCTGAAAACTTGTCTCCAATTTCTCCTCTAATTGTTTGATATGATGCTCGAAACCCTGTTTGCCTTGATTTATTTCAGAATTGATTTTTTCTCTAGAAATGACTTCTATCTGTTTCATATCATTATGCAACTAATCAATCAAGATATTCTTTTGGTCAAGTTGTTTTCTCAATTGATCCACTAACCATAATTTGGTTGTTGCAAATGCCCCTAGTGAGTCTCCTACTTGCTTTGCAAATTCAAGGTCACTATGTCCCTGTCCATCATATACCATTCTCTTCTTCTTTGTAAATACTCCCGCTTTCTATTGAGATTCTCTTTGTATAATAACTTTCCTTTTCTTGTTGAACAAGAAATATGATGAAGGAATTTCTTTCGATTCAATAGGTGTCAAGTTCAATAGGTGTCAAGTCATCTATATTTATAACCTATGAACAGGGTAAATCAAAACTTGTTGTTAGGGGGGTTAAGGATGGTATGGGAATGGAAAGTGTAGTATATTCCCCTTGATTTGTGATATATTTTACATGAGTTTCAATGTTTGTCAATAAATGAAGAAAACTATGCCCATGTTTCATGAAAGCTTCAAACAATGCTAATGATTCTTGATTATTTTTACCTGTTATGGGTATCCTTGTAATTGTTGTATCCTTAGGCAATATTTCTGGTGTCTTTTCCACTTCTTTAGTTTTGACCTTAGGCAAGTCATATTGCTTGGGATTTGATGATGGTGGAACCTGTGAATTTGGACTAAGACTTTGTTCTACCTTCAATATCTTAGGTAAATTGATCCTTCTGTGCTTTTGGAAGCTGATAAAACCCAATTTTTCTTCTTCATCATATGATCTAACTCCTCTAAAACTTTTGTCATAAGGTGAGTTTTTGTGGATGTATCTCTTCATGTTAAACTAAGCCAACTGATTTTCTACCACCCTATGTGGATAATGCCTCTTGAATTCAATTTCAGATAATTTGATATCATCTAAGGCCGAGGCTTCAACTTCAGCATGTCAAAAATATAATAATGATAATATACCAACCTGTATGGGAAAGGCCGGACAAACCCTTTTCTGTGCAACTTTCATTTCTTTAGTGATGCCTATTGAAACTGTTTGATAGGCTACTTCTCTGCAAACAAGTTTGTTTGGTAGAAATCTGTGCAGAGCATGTGGAGATGCAAAACAACCAAAAAATCTAATATAATAAAAACTTTCTTCAATGTACCAGTCTGCAATAGCACCCAAATTCCTGATAATTTGTTCTGAAATTCTAGGAGGAGGTTGAACATAAATAGATTCATGGATTGGAATGACCACATTGTGACAAATCTCATAAAAACAATCCTTTGCATTTTCCTCCCATAATTTGGAATGATAGAAGTGTGTAGGTTCAGTGACAATCTGAGTCCAGCTCCAATTCATAAGAGGAAATTGGGTTTTGAAACATATTGTGTCCATAATATATGCAACGATATAGAAAGGAGCATGCTCTCCTTTGGATTTCTAGGCTATGTAATCCTCTATTTGTTTGGCTAGGTTATCCGACAACATTTTTCCCCAATCAAAAGTATAACCCTCTACTACTTCATGGATTATAGGAACCCAATATAAAGTAAAATGTGTAGGGATTTTCTTTCCAAACATTCTACAAAGCGTCATGGAAGTATACATAATATGGGCATCATAGGAGGCTGTAGAATATATTCCGTGGCTAACATCTTTGAATTTATTTTCATTTCCCCACCAAGTTTTTACTATATCATGGACAGTTCTATTGTAACTTACAGATTCATCATTCTCAAACTTCATTATAAATGATGCATTGTAAGTATATTTGGGGTTACAAGGTAATTTGTACATTACTTGAATGTCTTCAGGTCGAAATGAGCCAACAATGGTCTTTTGATGACTATAGATGGTTCTAGTCAGAATATCAACGTGGCCTAGGGCCCAACATATCGTTGTTGTATATGGAAACGGTTTTGGTCACGCTGTGACTTTGTGAAGATCTGACTTAGCCACCTCTCTTAGCTTGTTTGTAGTTGACTGATATTCACCTCCACTTGATTCATGAGAATGCAGGGAATTTTCTTGCTCCAAGATTCCATAAACCTTCTTCCATGATTTAATGACGTCTGTCAGGCGAGTGATAGTGTCTGAAAATATATATGAATTTGGTTTTGGGTCTTCTAAAAAAGGATCTTGCTTCTTCCCTATTTTATGCGGTACCATAATTTCCAAATATCATTCCTCCTGTAAGAAAAAAAAAATCTATGAGCCTAACTACTGTAGTGAAAGTTCTGAAGGCTAATAGAGAAATGGTATGGAATTCAAAAGTGATTTTATTGAATAGAGAACACAAACCACAAATCAATTCTACAATTAATCGAATGATAGGGTAATCATGTCAAATTTGTCAAATTTATTACCTGGCGACTGTAAGATTTTCAAATCCTTTACCTTAACCATGTTAAATATACCTTTAATGATCGTGATTTAATGAAGATAAGTGATTTCGATGCTTCGACATTTGGGAGTTTTGAATGAGAAATGATAAATATCTCTCGAAGGTCGATTTCATAGAACAACTAATCATCCTTTAATTGATACTTTAGTTTCAATTAACCACAATTTATGATTTCTTTAACTTTAAAAATCTTCGAAACTCCGGGACTCCGGAGCTTCGTGGCTTCGTGAGTTTTGCATTTGAAGTGTTCGAAATTACCCCAAAGGCTGAATTCACGGAGTGATTAATTACCATTAATTACGCCAAATAAAACATGTTTACCCTTTAATCTTCGACACTTTATAATTTCGGCGTTCCGGCACTTCGGCGCTCCGACGTTGTTCGGATTTTGTTGATGAATTAATCTTTCAGAGGAAAATCTCCAGGAGTGATGTGGCAGTATGACGTCACTTATGATGATGTGTCATGAAAGTTACATGTGTCATCTTAAATCATGTGAATTATATGACCAAGAGTGCCCAAACTGAGTGCCTTGTGTCACCACGTGTAAAGAGTTCCAGGTGGCAGAGGACATATCAACTGATTAATTAAAATATTTTGTGGAAATTTAGAGCTCCGAGACTCTGAAGCTTTACGACTTCAAGATTTTTAAGACTTTATACATTTGAGCTTGAACTCCCAAATCACGAAGTCCCGAAGTAAACTTTAAATTATTCGATTGGTTAGAAATTTTGCGATTTTGAAACTCCGAAGTTGCGAGAGTCGTCGATCTAGATGAGTGTCAAGTTTTTAATGGCTAATGCTTGATCCACCCTATCAAAATGTAATAAAAAATATTTTAGTTTAAGAAAAGATATTCCTAAAGTTTAAAACTTTATTTGAAAAAAACAAAACAAAAAGGAATTTAAATTTTTTATTTTTATTCGAAAATTTTATTTATGTTTTAACAGTCAAAATCCTAGAAATTTGTATTAGGACTCTACCATTTTAGTGGAAAGATATAGAAAAATATCATTTTAACAAAATATTTTTTCTATAAAAGAAGAAACACAAGACACTATGAAACTCATATGCTAGAACAAATAAAGATAATTATGAGAAAAGAGTTTTCATATAGGCCATATTGGTTCCAAACCATTGGTAAAGGTAAAACTAGAAAATGATCAAAACTCATTACAAACAAAAGTTAATTTCAAAAGGAAAGATAAAATCATTCTACATACATTTTCCAATGTGGTAGAAAGTCATATTTGTATTATGCCATTTTAGAGGAAATATCTAGGGAATTATCATTTAAACATAACAATTGTGTCTCTAAAAAGAAGAAACACAGGACATTATGAAATTCTTATGCCATAACAAAAAAAGATAGTGATGAGAAAAGAGTGTGCATATAGGCCATATTGGTTCCAAGCCCCTTGCAAAACTAGAAAAAGATTAGAACTTATTAAAAAAAAGTTAATGGTAATACAAATGCCACAAGTGCCTAATTTGAAATATACACCACATTCTTATATTGCATTGTAATATGAAGATAACATATAAAGCATTGTGTTCTCCATGAAACTTTGAATGTTCATAAGGTTGTATTTAAACTCTTGACCAACAATAACTTTCATATGTTGCCATAAGTCATTGAAAATATTTAGACCAGTCATTATCTCAAGCAAGTCTTCTTCAAGTGGTAAAATTGTTGTTCTCAAGTAGAAAAACTTATGGATACCACTAATATTAGGTGAAATTGATGACCAAGGATGTACAGTCCAAGAAAGAAGATTGCTAAAACACTTTGTACTTGCACATATAGGTAAATTTAACAAGAGATAATAAAGATATACTACCCTTCTTTTTTTACCAAATTGTGGACTTAGGACAATGGACATTCTTGTTGCCTCAAACAACTTGAGATAATATAATAAGAATCTAGAACCTTTCAAGCCTCTTTGGAAATGCTATAGCTTTGGGTGGTAATTTTATTTGTGGGAATGAGTATGTATTCCCTTGATCAAAAGAATTGGTGTGTCATATTTTGGAACATAAAACAAAACCACAAGTCCAACATTACCTAATGAAGAATATGCACTAACCTTCAATGAAATTGTAGACTTTATTTTCAATAACTATTGAATCCATTAGTGATAAGGTAATTTTGTCTCCTCGGTGAATCAAGTATTACCTTAGTGTGTATACATTGAAAAAGCTCTTGTTACATTCTCATCACAAACCATAATCAACATGTGAACTATATCTAAAATAACACTAAAACCACTTTTAAGAGGTTTCTCTAAAAGTAAAGTAATATTATGGATTAATTAATGCAACATTGCAAATATCACTAATTGAAAAATACCATCAAATTGAACCCGTGAGCAATAATACCACTTGTAACACCCCATTGAAAGAACCTATTATCGATGTAAACTATTCAATTCATCCAACAATTTCATCAAAGAAAAAAATTATTATAATAATGCACAACATATTATTAAAAGAGCCTTATTAGTCCACGCCTAAAGGCAGCAGGGACTATTGTAAACAGTTTTCCTTTTTTTATTAGCCTCGCACACAAATCAAGAAACTTAACCAAAGTTTTATCCTATTATTTCATGAAACACTTTTTCTAAACCTATCAAATTAGTGCAATAATTGTTTTAACCAACATAAAAACTGTGATGTCTTATTTGGCCTCATACCGAGGCAAGGGATGAGGCAAGTAGTTTTAAACTTAGGAAACATGGATATCTATTTAAAGTATAGATCACAAGTTGGATTAATGCTACGTTGAAACTTAGCATTAGTTCTAAACATTAAATGTTTATAGAAATGCATAGTCCATTTTCTAATGCTTAGTCCATAAGCATGATGTTTTTGTTTACTTCCTTTTGAAGTGCCACCTACATGTTCGCTTACTTTTGAAGTGCAACTTACATCGCATGCAAACTTCTTCGTTGTCATCTCCGAGGATGATATCCCTGCTCTTCCCTGCCCTATGTAAACTTGTTGGTCTTCCCTATCAGTATTTGGGCCGATCTCTTTCACTGTCAATCATTGGATCACCCAGTTTCAACAGGAACCAGTGACTTGCCCAAAAGATGCCATGGTATTGTGTACTTCACTTTTGCAAGATAGAAGGTGAGTCAAATAATGGGCATAATTTATTTTCCTTCATAGTGAAAAGAACAAGCACACCTAACTCTCTACTAGAATACTATAGTCTAAAAATAATATCCTAGAGTAATATAGTAAAAATAGAATATCCCAATATTCCAAGCCTCTATCTCTACTTTAGGTAAGCAAAGTATCCCATTTGTTCCCTTCCTCTCATAATGTGTTTTGTTGTTAGGAAAATGTGCTCATGGGTATATAAACAAATTTGCATGAAAAAAATCAACAAAGAATTGTTGTACACTTACCATGCATTTCCCTTCACTGAAAATATTTCTTTGAAGTGAACGAGAAGTAATGAGAATTTCAAGCATTTGTTGAAAAGAGAAATTATTAGTATATGTAATGAATTTGTGATATAATCAACTTTAATTTCCCATTGCTTCTCATGTTGCCCCATTTGTTGAATGTATTAGATGTTGAAGGAAACCTTATCGTCTCTTTGGTGGTGAAAGAAGCAGTACTTTAAGCAAAGGAAAGTAAGTTGATACATATTAGGTCCTTTCCCATGATGAAAGCCTCTATATTTTGTAGTTCAATATTCTGAGTCGAGGAAAACAACTCTGTCGACAACTAAAAACATCAGAAAAATTGTGAAGCTATAATTGATACGAGATAATTGATTTTTGGTTCCAATTATCCATAGTCGCAAGTATAGTTGTGGCCTAATATTCAATCCATCGAATTAAATCTGAGATTTTTGGTGTTTAGAGATGGTTCAATTATCCAAGTTGTGCTAATTACAATGAAAATGACAATACGCCAGCTCAACTCAATATTAATAACAAAATGTTAAACTAACTTTTTAAATAATTTTCAAAATGTTCTCTGTAAAAAATTAAAATAAAAACCTAAATGCTTGATACTTGAATTTTCCAATTTCAAAATTCGATTTCAAATTATGATATAAACATATTTGTCTGCTATGATTTTTAAATTTGTAATTGCAATAAACCAATTAAGGTCATGAATAAGCCAACCTTTATTACTTTTAAAATCAATTTATTGAATTTTTAAAGCACTTGACATTTGTGTTTACAATGTAAAACATTCATTCACGTTTTACATTGTGAAACATTGATATTATTGATACCATAATTTAAATTCTTGAATCAATTCTTTTGTAATTTTTTTATGATGAGTTCAATTGAAAATAAATATTAAGAAACCATCACAGATATTCTGCCTCATAACAGGAAGTAATTTAAACATCTCTTAAGTTCCGCAGGTCCGTGAGTTGGAGAAAGTTGTTGATGTCTTCCTCATGTTGTTCATGGTTCTATTCCTCCAAAATGGAAATGTGACTTGGAATAAGGTTCAACGCCAATGCCTCGTCAATTGACGACAATTGTTGGGATTTGGTGACAATGAATTCCTCTAATGATGGATTTGGATCCTATTATTCTGCGTTGGTTGCAATTAAATAGACCAAGTTAGAATATGGATAGGGATTGCATTTAATAATCAGTTTCTTGTAAATGTATATAAATACATGTAAACCCGTAGAGGCAAAAAAGAAAAGAAAAAAAGAGACAGAGTGAGAACTTGCAAGTTAGTTGTAATCTCCATGATCTGAATAATAAGACAACCAATGCCTATATTGGTGGACGTAGCCCAACATTTGGGTGAACCACGCGAAATCCATGTGTCTATTATTAGTGTGATTGTTAATTATCATATGTAAATTATATTTTCCACATTTACAATTCTAACAAGTGGTATCAAAGCTGGTTGAAGGAGCATCAAATTCTCGGAAGAACCGCAGGAGTGAAATTTGTGTAAAGTGCATCAAGTTCAACATCATTGCAGGTCCCTCCTCTGGAAGGGTGTGATGTCATACTAGTCAGACTTCACACAAATTCGAAAACCTGGAATCGCCGCAGTCCAGGAGTGTGGTACAATGCAGAGACTCTTTAATATCGCCGCACTCCAGTGATAACGAGAGGTGCAGTGACTCCTTAGGATAACGTTCACATGTTTTTTCTTCTTGGAAAAGTTAAGGTATTTTTATAAAAGAGTGAGTAAAGGTTTATTATTAATAAAAGCTTGAATATGCAAGTCACGTGTGTGGATGAATGAAGTAAAGGTTTTTTTAATTGAGTAAAGGTATAAGGTAAAAAGGTAAAAGCTATAGGAATTAAAGTAAAGGTTAATTTTTTATTAAAAGGTTTTTTAATTAAAAAGTGAATTTTCAGTAAAAGGTTTTTTATTAAATCTTTTTTTTTAATTAAATTTTGTGAAGTTATTTCTCCACATTATTTTTTAAAAAGGTCTTGGTTATTATAAACAATGATTTGGGCATTAAGAGATTTTGTGCTAATGGCTAAGATGCAGAGTTTGAAGTTTGAAGTTGAAAGGTCCAGTGGTAAAGGCAATTTTGAGCCCTAGAAGCTCAAGATGCGGGATTTATTGGTGCAACAAGAGTTGCAAAAAGCATTGGCAGACAAGTCAAAGAAATCAATAGCCATGATGAATGAGGAATGGGAAGATATGGATGCAAAATCTCTTAGTACCATTCGTTTATGTCTGGCGGATGATGTTCTATTTAATATCGTAAGAGAGGATACAACATCAGGCTTATGGAGCAAGTTGAAAAGTCTATATATGATGAAGTCCTTGATGAGCATAATCTACTTGAAGAGACAATTGTACAGTTTGCGGATGAAATAAGGTACTAAAGTTGTTGACCATTTAAATACCTTCAATACCCTTATAGTTCAATTGACTAGTATGGAAGTTAAATTTGAAGATGAAGATAAGGCTATTACACTATTGTGTTCGTTGCCTGAGTCTTGGGATAATCTAGTCACCTCTATTAGCTTTAGTTCAACAAATGTTTTAGATTATGACTCTGTTGTGGGAGCTTTGTTGGCTGAGGAGATGAGGAGAAAATCTAGTAAAGAAACCTCAACTTCAGAGGTGATGATGGTCAGAGGTTGAATTAAAGAGAAGAATGAGAGAAGTTTTTCTCGATCTAAGTCAATACACAGAAAGGGTAAAGCAAAATGATGGTACTGTGGCAAAACGGGACACCTCAAGAAAGATTGTTGGAAAAGAAAGGACTATGAGGAAAACTCTACGAAGGAAGCAAATTTGGCTGTAACAAATTCAGGTATGACTGCTCAAGTTTTATCTGTTTCTAGTAATTTACAATATCAAGAAGAATGGCAGTTAGATTCAGGTGCTTCCCACCACATGTGCTCACATATAAATTGGTTCATTTTTTACCAATCTATTGATGAGGGTGTAGTGTTCATGGGAAATGGTATTCCATATAAAACTATTGGGGTTGGCAGTATTAGAATCAATATGTTCGATGGTATTGTTAGGGAATTAACGGATGCTAGATATGTTCCCGAGATTAAATCAAATTTTATTTAATCAGGAGTGTTGGATTCTTGTGGATATAAGTATACAGGTCAAGGTGGAGCACTCACATTGTCAAAAGGTATTTTAGTAGTGATGAAGACAACAAAGGTTGATAACCTTTATAAGATGGAAGGGAGTACTGAAGTGACATCTGAAGTGACAAATGTATCTTCTTGTTTATGGCAGAAGCATCAAGGTCATAAGAGCAAGAAATATTTGCAGGTACTGGTAAGCAGTAAATCTTTGTTTCTGAATTCTTGATTGGTTTATATCTCTGCAAGTTATGATGGTGGTATAAAGGTATGTTGTGTGTGGGATCCTACTTCTCACAAGGTCATCATTGACATAGATATAGTATGTATGGAGCAACCAAAAGGGTCGATTCAAGATTATAACGGTAAATTTGTTTGCATGTTAGAAAATTCATTGTATGGCCTATTGGTACCTAGGCAAATATGCAAGAGCTTTGAATCCTTCATAGTGAGTCAGAATTTTTCAAAGGGTAGGAATGACTATACAGTTTATCGTGCATTCACAATATTGATGTTATTTGTTGATGATATGCTCGATGCAAGCCGAAGCATGGATAAAATCAGTAAGAAAATGACTTAGGTGGACAAGACAATTCAAATGAGGGATTAAGGAGAAGCAAAACAAATTATGGGCATAGAAGTATACAGAGATGGTNTTTTGCTTCTCCTTAATCCCTCATTTGAATTGTCTTGTCCACCTAAGGAGAAGCAAAACAAATTATGGGCATAGAAGTATACAGAGATGGTAATGGTAAACTGTGCTTGGAGTTCAGTATGAAAATTGTATAACCAATTTTTATCCCTATTGCTTTCCATTATAATTTTTCTTCAAGCATAGGTCCTGTCTATAAAGAAGAAAAGGTTATGTCTCGTGTAAGTTCAGTAGGAGGTCTATTGCATGTGATGAAATGGTTAAGACCAGATGTTTCACATGCTAATGATGTTGTCAGATACATGACAGATTCAGGTGTTGCAATGAAATGGGTGCTTCAGCGTTTGAGAAGCACAAATGTCACCTATAATGGTTACACTGAGATAGTCTATGATAATTGTAATGTATATTGTAATACAGGTGTCTTGGATAGAAGGATATCTATCACTAAATATGTCTCACAACACAGTGGTGGAAGACATGTTGGAGGTGGGGTGATCCCTCAAGAAATCCAAACTCGTGCAAGTCACATACGCGAGATCATGAAACCAGTTTTACTAGAGAAGATGCAGTGGTGCTTGGCTTCTCTTGGCTTGCAGAAAAGGTGATGAACAAAATGAAGGAGCAAGGTATCAGGTTAATTTTTTTCAAGGTGGAGATTGTTGGGATTTGGTGACAACGAATTCCTTTAATGATGGATTTGGATCCTATTATTCTGCATTGGTTGCAACTAAATAGACCAAGTTAAAATATGGATAGGGATTGCATTTAATAATCAGTTTCTTGTAAATGTATATAAATACATGTAAGCCCGTAGAGGTAAAAGAGAGAGAGAGAGAGAGAGAGAGAGAGAGAGAGAGAGAACTTGCAAGTCAGTTGTAATCTCCATGATCTGAATAATAAGACAATCGATGCCTATGCTTGGTGGATGTAGCCCAACGTTTGGGTGAACCACGTGAAATCCATGTGTCTATTATCTGTGTGATTGTTAATTATCATATGTGAATTGTGTTTTCTGCATTTACAATTCTAACAACAATCTCTCCAAATTTTGGGTGAGGCAATCACATGATCCTGCAAGCAAACTCTCCCCAAATGCCAACTCAAGTTATTGTTGATGTCGACTGTCACTCAACAACATTTTTTCTTGAATAAAATTTGATCGTGATGACGATGCATAGACTAATAAAGCATGGACCTTTACATTTGGCTACAATGAGATAGTAGTTGACTGCAGTAATGATAAAACTATATAATCAAACAATGTGGATCCTTGATATTATAATCAAAGAGCAATGAAATCGTATCTGGATGCAACAATGATAGAACTATATAATTAAACCATGTGATCCTTGATATTAGAATCAAAGATGCATATAAATAGAGATATTATATTGTGAAGGAACAATAAATATAATTCAATTATGAATGAATAATAATTGTAACTATAAATAGTATATTATTGCTAAGGAATCATAGATGAACCACTAATATAAATAAATATTACTTTGTCATATACACTTAATGTTAAGATAATTAAAAGTCATCTAACTAGTTAATTAACCTTTTAAAATTTTCATTCTTACCTTACAAAATCACAAAATAACATTAATATTGAATTTTACTTCTTACAAAATCACCTTAATATTGAATTTTATTTCAATGTTCTCTGAATAGATATGTCTGAAATGCATGCACATGATACCAATAACTCAGACTAACTATTTACAATATGCATACATAGAGCAAATGTCAATTCTCTATGAATAGATCCGTCTGAAATGCATGCACATGATACCAATAACTCAGACCAACTTTTTACAATATACACATAGCAACTCTCTCTTAGTTTTAAAAAAATTGATTTATAGAATATGACTACCTTATAATATTGAACCTTATTTCAATGCTCTCTCAATTGATCCATCTGAAATGCATGCACACGATACCAATAACTCGTACCAACTATTTACAATATACACATAGCAACTCTCAATTTTTTTTTTTTTAAATATACAAAGAATAATTTCACTTAATTTTTTAAAACTTAGATTTATAAAATATGAATACCACTTGTACATTACTTAGTTATGTTGTTTTTTAGTTTTTTATTCTCTCTCAATCGATACGTAGAAATGCATGCACATTGTACCAATAAATAGGACAATGGTTTACAATGTACTATGCAGGGACTAAGTTGCTTTGAAACATATCCTTGTTGTCGATGTGAACTATTCAATTGATCCAACAGATTTACCAACCACCTCATTTAAAAATATATATAATATTGCACGACATTATTATTAATAAAATTATAATATTGCATGACATTATTATTAATAGCAATGAATGTAATAAAATAACAAACCCTCACAACAAATTCACTTATATGATATTTAAAGAGGATGAAAAATACGACACCATAGCCAAATCCAATTATATATGTGTTTGGCTATCTATTGCGTTTTTATTACTTGCTTTGTGACTAATGGGGACAAAATACTTTTTCCAATAGGAAAATTTTTCAAATTATATATCAATATAATTTTGTTTTCAATACAGTGAGTTACATTTGCAGTTATAAGAAGTCTACATAAGATAAAGAAAGTGAGATACATAAGATAAAAAAGTAAAGAGAAAGATAATCTAGTGATCAGAAAAATAAGTTGAATAACTTATTAAAAAGATGTGGGCCGATGAGAATGGAGAAAAGAAGGTTGATCTTAAAATAGTGTTTGAAAGAGTGGGACTCTCATGTTCATCTATCCAATAGTTGTAGGATAGGATTCTCACTTTTTTTTGAAGTGTTATTTTTGAAAGATGGTTAGCAGTTTTGGTGTGCTCGCGATATATATGTTTGTAACTGAGCTTTTTAAAGGTGGGTTGTAGCAGTCTAATTCGGTCCTTCCAGGCCAAGAGAGATATAGCTTGTAGATCTCCCCTGTTGTTCAACCACTCGATAATGATTCTGGAATCCCCAAGAACCTGAAGGACTTCAATGTGGAGTCTCGAAGCCAAGAATAAAGTGGCCCAGGAACCCAAAAGTTTTGTCCTGGTATTGGTGTATGTGCCACAGTTGAGAATCGATTTGTAATAGGAGTTTTGTGCAAATTTGATCAACCCTCCAACTCCACTTTGAAACCCGTTGGAGAGCGTCGCTCCATCAAACCAACCTGTATAATTGTTTTCTAAAACTGAAACCTACAGAGAACGTTGAAGTGGTGGCTTGATGGCAAGAGTGTCAATCCAAGAATTATAAATGCTAAAGGATTTCTAAGCAGTAGCACTGCTGAATGGGGTCCCATGATTAAAAATTGATTTCTTTCTTTCAATCCAAATACTCCAGCAAATGAGGGATGGTAAATGAACAACATTGTGTTCGCTTTGTGCCCAAATATCAAAGCAGTTTTGTAGATTGTTCCCATCCCATTTGGTTTGAAAGTTTAAAAACAAAGCCATTTTTTCCCAAACCTGTTTGATAAAAGTGCACTTGATGAACAAATGCTCTGTAGTTTCTGAGTCGTTTTTGCAGAGGTGGCAGAAGTTTGGCCCTAACCAACCCTTTTTTAGAAGAGTGTCCCAGGTGTTGAGTTTATAAGTAGGCATTAGCCAGGTAAAAAAATTGATTTTTGGCGGGATATGCCAGCTCCAAATCTGATATCTCCAGCCTTTTATGTTTGTATGCCAAATTGAATTACTGATTGCAGCATAAACGTTTTGAACAGTAATTAATCATGAGCAATCGCCCCCTGTCCACTGAGGGATGTCATCTGAATTAGTGAGTTGGATTCCCATTTGCGTGAGATTTGAACAGAAAAGTTGCCATTCGCGCGAGTACTCTGCATGGAGGCCGAGAGCTGTGCTTGAGATCCAACGATCTGGAAGATTCATGAATTTGGTATAAATGACAAATAATTTTTTAATGGAGATGCTCTGTTAGCTGCAGATAAATAGAGTCAGCGTCCGTCATACCAAGGATACGATCTCGCCCAAGTTCGATTGTGTGACCCGAGCCTGGGAGCCAGCTAAGCCATCGAGTTATCAAAGATTTAGATCTAGTGATATTCCTCCAGAACAAGGATGCTGATCTGGTGGTGGCCACCTCCAAAGTGAGCCATATTATGACTGTAAAATTGCAGAGATGTTTATCTAAAATCACAGAATGCCAAATCCCTGGAAAGATCAAAGCTCGCCAAAGTGAATTGGCCGGGAGAGCTTGGCTAAAATGAAATAAATTCTGGATCTCCCAACCTCCCTTCTTTTTAGGTTTTGAGAGAGTTTGTCAGTTGCAAAGATGTTGTCGATGTGTTCAGAACAACCCGACCAGAGGAAGCTAAAGATTAGCTTGCGGAGTTTTGAAAGCACTGAGGCTGGAATTGCAGCAAGGGCTATCCAGTACACGACCTGTCCTTCAAGGATGACTTTGATAAGGGTGAACCGGCCTCCAAGAGAGAGTCACCTCGAACACCAGTGCTTAGTTCTTTTTTCCAATTTGGCAATGAGCCAGTTCCAATCTGATGGATTATAAGAGTCTGATTTTAAAAGATATCCCAGGTATTTGAGCCATGAAGAAAGTGGGAAGTAAGTATGGGGAAGATACCTTTTATCTGATCTAAGATGTGTTGTTGTAAGTTTTCAAAGTGAAAGGTAGATTTTCCCCAATTGATAGTCAAACCTGTGGCGCTACAAAAAATAAATAAGATCTCTTTTATTTCTAGCCATTCTTGAGGAGTACCATATGTCATGATGAGGACATCGTCAGCAAAAAGAAGATGAAGGATCATGATGGTCCTGGAAACATTAATTCTAGTGATCTTACCTTCAGCCTGTCTAGATTTGAGAAGCAGGCTCAAGGCTTCGATTGCTAAGATGAAAAGAAGAGGGGAGAGGGGACAACCCTGCCTCAGTCCTATGCCAATACGGAAGAAGGAGGATGATTCACCATTGATCAAAATAGAAATATTTTCACCGACCACATAGCCCAAGATCCATTTGATCATTTGTTGATTGAAACTTGTCTGAGAAAGAATCAATCTGAGGATGTCCCAATCAATGTTGTCTAAAGCCTTTTTAAGATCCAATTTGAAAATAAGTGCTTTGGAGTTTTTTGATTTGATGTTGTGAAGGCACTCCTGGGCAGTGCCAATGGCATCAAGGATCTGATGACCTTTTAAAAACCCCAACTGCTCTTTGGAAATAAAGCGAGAGAGGATAGGCTTGATCCTGGTGACTATAATTTTGGAAATGAGTTTATAACAAAGATTGCAGAGTGCAATAGGCCTATAATTGTCGAAGGAAGAGGGAGAGGAAGATTTAGGAATGAGAGTGATAAAGGTTGAGTTTATAGCGCCAATTACCTTTCCACTAAGTCTAGTATTCTCCACAAGTTCTAGGAGGTCCGGACCAACCAAATCAAAAAAATGCAAGTAGAATTCCATCATCCAGCCATATGGGCCTGGACTTTTGTCCTTGGAGAAGGATTTGAGAGCAGCTGAAATCTCCTGTAGTGTACAAGGAATGTCTAGTATATGATCATCTTCCCCCAAGACTATTTGTGGGAAGAGACTAGCCACCAATACAGTTGACTGCAGATTCACTATTGGATTTTTCTCAAAGAATGGCTAGAAATGTTTAACTACTGCGGTTTTTAAGGCATGTTGACCATTGTGGATGGTTCCATCCTCAACATTAATCTCCCAAATATAATTTTTTCTCCTTCTAGAGCTGGCAAGTTTATGAAAATATGTAGAGTTTTGATCACCGAGCTTGATCCAATCCGATTTGCATCTATGTTTCCAAGTAATTTCTTCTTTTTGTAAAAGTTGATTCTGCTCCACTTCAAGTTCCATTAATAAAAGATTGTCAACACCTATGGCTCCCACACTGATCTCTACAAGAAGAAGATTCTGAATTTATGAGTCGAGAGTTGATAATCGTTGAGCATTTTGTTGGCAATGTGTGGCAGCCCATGATTTGATTCGAGTCTTTAGATTTTTGAGCTTCCAAACTAGATGATGCTGGATGTTCGGTTCATATAAGTATTGTGGGTCCTTCCACACTTCAGAAACAATGGAAACGAGCTCTGCTTCAGCAAGCCATCCCAAATTTAGCTTAAAATGATAAGCAATTTTTTGGGTTGAAGAGTCCAATTGTAGGATGATTGGCACATGGTCGGACAGAAAGGGTAAGCTTACCCAGGATCAGATCTTGTCCTCCGATGAAATGACTTGTTCTTAAATAAGAAAGCGATCTAGACTCTTGGAGTTGGATTCTATGCCCATTCGCCCATTGCGCCAAGTAGGTGTCAAAATAAACGGAGCGAGATCTACCAAATGGTGAGTGGTAAAAAGAGAAGAGAAGTAATCTGCCAAGGGATCTTGTGATGAAGAGGCCCCCCAAACTTCATCCACAGTTAGTAAAATGCCTCCACAACAAAGGTAGGTATTGAAGACAAATTTTTCAGGGTTCCAAGCCACTGCTAAACCCCTAGAGGTGCCTAGTGAGTTGATAGAATAGATATGCCAATTTGAAAGAAAATGGTTGAGGAATAATCTAGATTTTTTGCTATCGAACAATGTTTCCTGTAGAAATATGATATCCGGTGAAATCTGAGAAAAAAGTCTTCTGAATGAGGTATATTTTAGGTGGCCTCCAACCCCTCTAATGTTGAGGGAGAGCAATATCATGGCTTTGATATTGTTAGGGATTTAATGCCTCTAAGCACCCCCAATATCAGTGTTTGTATGTGTAGATATCCCCGAGAGTGATGGCAGAATGCCCTCCTTGCGATGGGCATTGTGGGTTTTGATTGGAGAGTGTTCGAAACCTCTACCTCTTGACTAGGTGCAGTCTTTGCCCTGTATTGTAGAAGAGGATTCAACTGAGCCCGGACCAAAATCTGATGTAGGCTTGTTGTGTAGTGTTGGGCCCAAAATAGTAGGCAAAGGTGTTGGTGTTAAGACTTCTTTGTATGATGGAATGAGAGAGTCAAGTACTGCACCAAGAGCGGTTTCTCTAGGCTCAGATTCACTCAGTCCCAGAAGGCAGTAAAAATCATCCTGTTCAAGATCTAGTTCGCAAAGGCTCCCTGTTGCCTGGGTGTAGGAAAGTGTCTAAGGAGAAGTAGAGTGGTCCCGAATCTCCAAAAAGCTAGTAGTAGAGGGATTTATGGTTTCCTTTGGAAGTGGAGTCGGCCCAATAGAAGTAGATGAGAAAGTTGTGTGAGAAGGATCTGTGGTTATCAACAAGTTGAGCTGAATCGCACCAGTGAAGGCAGGAAGATGTAAAGTAGGTGTGCCTGTGTGTGAGGGGAGTGAGGGAGTGGTAACTTCCAGTTGTGGGGAAGGTGGCTGCCAGTTGGGCATACGGTGAGTGGTTGGTAGCAGGTTAGCATGGGTCGTACCAGTGTAGGAAGGGGAATGTATAGTTGTAGGTGTGTCTATGTGTGAGGGTAGTGGGGGATAGGTTGCTTCCAATTGTGAGTTAGGTAGCTACCAAGTGGGAGAACAAGGTATGGTAGACAACAAGCTAGTATGGGTCACACCAGTGTGGGCTTGGGAGGTGTAAAGAGGTAGGTGCACCTGTAGGTAAAGGGAGAGAAGAGTGTGTAGCAAAGATGTGTTTTGATATAGAGGAAATATTTATAGGAAAGGGAATATGTCCCAAGGTTAAGCATGGATAGTTTTCAATATGTTCCAATTCTAAGGAGGAGAGTGAGGCATATAAAGTCAGACAGATTGATAGAAGCTTACCATAAATAGTGTCTAAAGCAGGTGTAATGCCATCATCTGGAAAATCTGATAGATGTGGATGAGAGAGAGCAATAGGAGAGTCCGAGGAAGAAGCTAGCTAAAGCATGGTTTCCTCCGAAATATCTTCTTGAAAAATGCCAGGGTAGGTCCTTCTCAAGTGGCTCGTCCGTCTGCAAATAGAGCATCTGAAGGGGATGCCTAGGTAGTCAATCTTATGTCGAGTGATGCGTCCTCTCCAATCTATATCCAAGATTTATTGTAAACCCTCATGTATATCTATCTCAACTAAGATCCTTGCCATTTTCTTATTTGGTCCAGTGAGAGTCTTATGGTCCACACTTATGAAGCGACCCAAGGAATTTCCAATAGCCTGGAGAGCCTTTTCGTTCGAGAGAAAAAGTGGTAGTCCAGGGAGGATAACCCACAGGTGACGATGTCGAAAATAATCCTGAGCTAGATCGAAACTTACTCTCCATTGTTTTAGCATGAGACTGTTGTTGTCCATAATCCAAAGTCGTTCAAGAATGACAGTGGAATCTTCAGGAGATTTAAAAAATAAATGGAGCCAGCCCCAACCAAGATGTGAGAGTGAAGGGACATATCCCAGAATCGACCTCCAAATGGTGGACATCCAAGTTTCCAGGTCCAGGTTGCAGAGGTGTCTATAGAATATTCTACCCATAAGACTGCAGAGGGCCATATGAACAATATCTTCCAGGCCAATATCAGAACCAATAACAAGTTTCTTCTTGGTTTTTTTGGATAATCAGGGTCTATGGGTAGGTTTTTAGCTCCCAAAGATGTAAGAGTGATGCTTATGTACAGTTCCAGAAGTAGTTGTGGTCTTATGAGGGGTTAATCGAGCAGAAGTGGGTTCTCGACAAGGTGAAAGATAAGTCAGACTATGAAATGGTGTCGAGACATAATGAGGAGGACTGTTGCCCACTTGGTAAGTTGAACATATACCTGTAGAGTAAGGGAATTGGAGGAGAGATGGGGAGATGGAGACAATGGGGAGTAATGGTGAGTGGTGTGAAGCAATAGGAGGAGTGTTGAATGAAGGAGTTTGTGATGTAAGTGAGATGGCTGTCAGTTTTGGGTTAGAGGTTAAAAGAGTTCAGGTAGAAGAAGACAAAGTGTAGTTGGTACGTCTGGGGAGCTCGTCAGTCGAGGAAAAAAGGCATGCATTGTTCCAAATGGCCTCGTCAGCAGTACTCATAAGTGCTCTAGCGTCTACCTCCATTACTTTGTAACTCGTGAAGATAGGAGAGATGCTCAATAACAAAGTAATAAAAAAACAAAAACTGAAACAGTTTAAGTCTGTTTAGTGTGGGGTCATGAAAGGAAGTCTGTCCAAGATGGGGGCAAACTCTGATGTTATCGAAAATGATATAAAAGTGGATGACCCCACAGGGTGTGCATAAACGCTGGGAGAAAAGCTAAAAAGGGCGTAAAGGTTGGAAGACAAGGAGTTTTCTCAACTAAGGAGAGTCGGATCCAAATAAGGGAACCTAAAACTAGACTAGATGTAGCCAGATCCCCCAGAAGGTTCTCCAAAATTGCCAAAAGATCCGCCATTGTTGTAGTTCAGAAGTCACCATAGTTACAGAGGTCTCGATAGCTTCAGTTGCAGAGTCATTCCATAAGCGCGTCTTGACCTTGAAAAAGGACAAAATACATAGCTACTAGGGCTATGACACCCCACATAATTCACAAAATATATTTTTTATTTCTTTATCAATTTGGAATGCGCATAGAAATTGAGCTTTGCACATATAAAAGTCATAACTTTTTATATTTTTGTTTGCATTCATTGAATTTTCTACTTCACATTTTTTTCATATTAATATGGTGTGTATCGTTGCACAATGTATACGAAAGTGATATGAATCACATATATGTGCAAGTTGGTGAATGATATTTACTAGTGTGATAAACTTATGTAATGCTACATTTGAGAAACATTTAATGGAGGGATTGGAATTTAAATCATTATATTTGATGACGATTATGATTTTAGTATAAACATGTTACACTGTATTTAATTGTTCGAGGGTGGCAATATACCGATTATGTGGAGTCACTATATTTTTATTCTTTGCATGTGCATCTTATAAGTGGACTATATAAGACTATATTGAGATTATATTTGAATCCTATCATGAATTTCGATGGCATCACTTGAGGCGCATCAAGAAGGCTCGTGCAATTATACATTATGCATCAATTAATGTATACAACCATTGTTTTCTTTCTCCTCGAGCTTTTAAAAGTACATTGTGCTCCAAAATAATTTTGGAAAGGCCAGGTGACATTTTTACATTTTTTGAGATTTTTTTCTATTTTCTATATTTCTATTTGATTTTTAAATTTGATAATAATTGTGAAAACCACACAAAAAAAAAGTCACGTGAATGCTTCCAACCAATTAGAAAATAGAGTTTTAAAATTTTATAAATAAAAAATATATTTTTTTTTTTCAAAAAATCAAAATTAATAAAGAAAAAATTATATACATTACATAACAACATATAGATTAAAAAATAACACAAAATTCAAATAGCCTTCACCAATAATAGATTATAGTATAACTTGCACGTCAACATAGATAATAGTTTGTGTTATCATTGAATTTCAACTATCTACTTTTTAATTCAACAACTATCTTCTTATTAAATTCACAATTGCTTTTGAAGGTGTAAAATGTTTGTCATGGTAATGATAATGTGAAGAGGTTGAATAAGTTTGTTTTTTAAATGGGTTCATAATTTAGAATGATTTGAAAATTCATGTTTGTGTAAAATTGGAGTGAAACCTGCACGAAGAATCTAGCTAGAAACAATGAACAACAAACTTGTAAAGTTGAGAGAGTAATTGGAGAAAGAATGAAAGAATTGTATTCACCAAATGAGATAATGGAAAAATACATGTGATATACTCTATGTGGCTGAACTAATGTGCCATAGTAGTGATCTAGAGAGATGTGGACATACATTGACAAAAACATGAGTGAATTTCCACATAGTCTTATTTAACTGGCCATGTAATCATCAATTAATTGGCTCACACAAATGGAGTGGAGAGAATATCATGCATGCACATGTGTGGAACTCTCCTATCCTCATGCATGTGAAGTGCACCCTCTTGGTGATGATCCCAAGGTGAGTGCACCATCTTGGTGATTATCCCAAGGTGAGCATGCAACACTTGGTGATAATATTGAGGTTTCCATGTGAGACTTGACTCCACTAGTCTAAC
The DNA here is from genome assembly GCA_010110895.2 of Picea sitchensis. Taxonomy (NCBI): domain Eukaryota; kingdom Viridiplantae; phylum Streptophyta; class Pinopsida; order Pinales; family Pinaceae; genus Picea; species Picea sitchensis. The sequence goes on along the minus strand of SNQJ01S0106709.1, from coordinate 56,728 downwards.
CAAATTACAACTAAGTAATGACTGAATATGATACATATTGGATCATTATCTTATTTTTTTATCTATCTTGATGCTTTCAGAGTAGAAAAAATTAGAGGAATAAGCTCACATGGTCATTTTAGTGGAAGTTCCTAGTTTGGAAAATTAGGGTTCAAAACCTTCCATATCCATTTTTAGGAATTAAATGATTTTTTTTAGGGTTTTTTTTTGTCCATAACTTGTGCACACCCCCTTGAAGGTGTTTTACACTCCGATACCTTTCCAATGGTGCAAATCGTGTATCAATCAGATTTCATATGCAAAATTTATGTCTCCCACAAGTTGACCTATCATGTTGACCACCATGGTAAGAGAGGATGCCACGTCAACCCTCATTACTCATGCATATGGGGCTAGCCATGTGAGGAATTTCAAGAAGATTCTAGAAGTTTCAAAACCCTACCACAATTCAGGTTTGAGGAAGTAAAAAACCTACCCCTAGATGGCTATCGAGCTATGTTAATTATCGGGCCACTAAGAGAACAAGGGGTTCCATTATATGTTATAGTATTTTGTTCCATAGTAGAGAAGAAAAACTGGGAGTGGTAAATTAAAGAGAACAACAAAGGAGATTAATGTTCTGTAGCAACTTAACATGCCACAGGTATCAAGTAACTCCATAAAGAGTGCCTTCTCCTTTGTACTTTCATTATTTCCATACAAGAGAAAAGAGAGCATATCAGCCTCACCTTCTAGCTAGGTTTTCTCATGTAAGGGTTTCCCATAGAAAATGTTTGAATTATCTTGTGGATGGTGTGTGATCGTATTTTACTGTTCTCTATTTTCCACATTTGATCTATTTCATGCATAAGTAGAAAATCAGTAACTAACTATTCTGGAATCTAAAAGAATTTAACCTTTATAGTGCATATTTCAATCTTATTTATCAAATATGTTGTGATGAACTATTCCAATGGAATATCCACGAAAATTTACAGATCATATTCGTATTAGAGAAGGTTTTTCTTTTGGGTATTTTTGGGAAGTTGCAGGATCCAAGAATCGACTTAAAGAGAAGTTGCAAAAACCCTAGCCATGTTGGGCGAGTATGTTCATAATAAACCTTGAGATCATACAGAAGAGAGATTTGAGAGGTTGGAAGCGCAAGTCACTGACATCAGTCACAATATAAACTTCCTCATGGAGGCTCTATCAAGCAAGCTTGGACCATTCAAAGATGATGGAGGCTCTGTCAAGCAAGCTTGGACTATTCAGAGATGATGGAGGCTCTAACTCAAAGATCAGATCGAAGGGGAAATCGGGAGATCAAGAAGACTTACGAAAGGAGTCATGGAAAGAATCTGAGAAAGAGAAATCGAGCTCGAGTGCCATGAACCCTTCACAGTACCTATTCAAAATGGAAGAGAAAGTGGAAATAAATCCATACCAAGGTGAGATCGATGCATTAAAAATGAATCATTGGTTGCAACAACTAGAAGTTTATTTTAGCGTGCACCATATAGATGAAGAGTAGAAGATTTCATTTTCTAGATTGAAGTTAGAAGGCCATGCTTTAACTTGGTGGGAAATCCATACATAAACACTTAGGTTGTAGGGTGATCCACCAGTAACTAGGTGGGAGGACTTCAAAACCCTCATCAAGTCCCAATACTACTATATCGGGTATGTAGAGGACCAATTGATCTAGTGACATTACTTCATGCAGAGGCAAGGGAAGAGTGTACAAAAGCACACCACTGAGTTAAAAAATATGGCCATCATGTTGGTTATCTCTCCCAAGAACCTAGATGTACTCCTCAAGTATCTGGGGGGTTTACAAAGTCATCTACAAAATCAGGTGATTCTCTTCAAGACAAGTATAGTGGATGAGGCATGTTTACATGCACAATACCTAGAAAACATAGGTCAAAATAAGGGGCAACCAAGTGTAAAGGGGGATTCCAAGGAAGGGAAGAAGAAGTGGAAAGGGGGAAAAGATAAGAAGACAACAACCAATGCACATCAATGAAAATATTCCAACAACCATTGAAATCATTGCAACATTGATGGCCACACTGAGGAAAAATGTTGGAATCTACATCCAAATCTAAACTCGAAGAACCACAAGAAGGATGGAAAGAAAAAGAACCTTCGAGCTACATATTCAAGAAATCATGTTGAAATTAACTCAGATGTGGATGAAAATATTGTCTGCACATCTATGTAGAAGGAGGTGAATCTAGGTATCCTTCATCACTAGGAAGAGAAGGAGATGACCAAGCTCTTCCACATCAAGATTTAGGTCAAGAAGACCAAGATATATTCTTTATTTGACTCTAGTTCACATGTTAATCTCATAGCAGTAGATTTAGTAAAAAATATTGGATTGGAGGTTCAAGATCATCCTAACCCCTATCCATTGGGTTGGGTAAACAAGGATGCAGGGATAAAGGTAATGAAACAATGTAAGATTAAATTTGTTGTAACTATTGATTTTATTGATGAAGTGGAGTTGGACGTAGTACCCCTTGATGTATGTGGAGTAGTGTTTGAAATCCATTACATGTATATAAGGGATGAAATCTTCATGCAAATAGACAACCAATATTGATTGATCAAGGATGGGAAGTCCTACTTCGTCAATGTCCATAAAGGCAAGTTGAAGATCTCACTGGTAAGTGCCAACCAAGAAAAGAAGTTGACTAGTTCTAGTAATAAATATGTTTTAATTTTCTTAAAAGAAAATCAGTCCGATGATGAGTCAATGGGAGTGAAGGAATCCCTGGAGGGGTGTACTAAAGAGAAAAAATATCAATTGGAGGAGTTTCTATAGACATACAGAGGAGTGTTCCAAGAGCCCAAAGGGA
>SNQJ01S0106709.1:41361-53872 GCA_010110895.2 Picea sitchensis | reverse complement strand
AGAAGACTTACGAAAGGAGTCATGGAAAGAATCTGAGAAAGAGAAATCGAGCTCGAGTGCCATGAACCCTTCACAGTACCTATTCAAAATGGAAGAGAAAGTGGAAATAAATCCATACCAAGGTGAGATCGATGCATTAAAAATGAATCATTGGTTGCAACAACTAGAAGTTTATTTTAGCGTGCACCATATAGATGAAGAGTAGAAGATTTCATTTTCTAGATTGAAGTTAGAAGGCCATGCTTTAACTTGGTGGGAAATCCATACATAAACACTTAGGTTGTAGGGTGATCCACCAGTAACTAGGTGGGAGGACTTCAAAACCCTCATCAAGTCCCAATACTACTATATCGGGTATGTAGAGGACCAATTGATCTAGTGACATTACTTCATGCAGAGGCAAGGGAAGAGTGTACAAAAGCACACCACTGAGTTAAAAAATATGGCCATCATGTTGGTTATCTCTCCCAAGAACCTAGATGTACTCCTCAAGTATCTGGGGGGTTTACAAAGTCATCTACAAAATCAGGTGATTCTCTTCAAGACAAGTATAGTGGATGAGGCATGTTTACATGCACAATACCTAGAAAACATAGGTCAAAATAAGGGGCAACCAAGTGTAAAGGGGGATTCCAAGGAAGGGAAGAAGAAGTGGAAAGGGGGAAAAGATAAGAAGACAACAACCAATGCACATCAATGAAAATATTCCAACAACCATTGAAATCATTGCAACATTGATGGCCACACTGAGGAAAAATGTTGGAATCTACATCCAAATCTAAACTCGAAGAACCACAAGAAGGATGGAAAGAAAAAGAACCTTCGAGCTACATATTCAAGAAATCATGTTGAAATTAACTCAGATGTGGATGAAAATATTGTCTGCACATCTATGTAGAAGGAGGTGAATCTAGGTATCCTTCATCACTAGGAAGAGAAGGAGATGACCAAGCTCTTCCACATCAAGATTTAGGTCAAGAAGACCAAGATATATTCTTTATTTGACTCTAGTTCACATGTTAATCTCATAGCAGTAGATTTAGTAAAAAATATTGGATTGGAGGTTCAAGATCATCCTAACCCCTATCCATTGGGTTGGGTAAACAAGGATGCAGGGATAAAGGTAATGAAACAATGTAAGATTAAATTTGTTGTAACTATTGATTTTATTGATGAAGTGGAGTTGGACGTAGTACCCCTTGATGTATGTGGAGTAGTGTTTGAAATCCATTACATGTATATAAGGGATGAAATCTTCATGCAAATAGACAACCAATATTGATTGATCAAGGATGGGAAGTCCTACTTCGTCAATGTCCATAAAGGCAAGTTGAAGATCTCACTGGTAAGTGCCAACCAAGAAAAGAAGTTGACTAGTTCTAGTAATAAATATGTTTTAATTTTCTTAAAAGAAAATCAGTCCGATGATGAGTCAATGGGAGTGAAGGAATCCCTGGAGGGGTGTACTAAAGAGAAAAAATATCAATTGGAGGAGTTTCTATAGACATACAGAGGAGTGTTCCAAGAGCCCAAAGGGATACCACCTAAGAGGGAAGTGGAGCACGAAATCCATTTATTGCTAGAGTCCCCCTTGCTAAATATTGGGTTGTATAGACAGTCAGTTCTAGAATCGAATGCAGTGAATAAGCACTTGCAACAGTTTTTGGAGCAGGGTGTGATTCAACCAAGTACCTCACCTTGTGGGTCACCCATAATAATTGTCCCCAAGAAGGATGGGACTTGGAGAATGTGTATCAATTGCAGGGTATTGAACAAAATTACACTGAAGAATCAATACCCTCTTCCTAGGATCGATGATCTATTGAACCAATTGCAGCATGAAAAGTACTTCACTAAGCTGTATTTGAAATTAGGATATCACCGGGTACAAGTCAAAGAAGAATAATCTTGGAATACTTCCTTCAAGACAAGGAAAGGTATGTATGGTTGGTTGGTTATTCCATTCGGTTTACGCAACGCACCGACTACATTGATGAGACTAATGAATGATGGTTTATGCCCTTATCTAGATTCATTTGTTATTGTCTATTTCGATGATATACTAGTTTATAGTGCTACCTGGGAGGAGTACATGTCACATCTTATGTAGGTGTTAGAGACCCTGAAGAAGCACAAATTGTTGTCCAATCTCAAGAAATGTGAGTTTTCTAAGTAGTCTTTAGTGTATTTGGGGTAGGTGATCAATGGGGGGGATCTCAATATATATATCGCAAAGATGGAGGCCATCATGAAATGGCTATTTCCTACAAATGTCACGAAAGTTAGGATTTTTTGGGGGCAACACAATACTTTCGGAAGTCCATAGCTTCATTTTCAGCAGTAGCTACACCACTCCACGCAATAATAGCTAGTGGTAACAGTTTCCAGTGGGGGAAGAATCAACAAAAGGCCTTTGATGAGCTAAAAAGAAAGATCAGTCAAGCACCAATGCTCATGCTACCAAACTTGTAGAATCCCTTCGAAGTGGAGACAGATGCAAGTGGGTATGTCATGAGATAAATATTGATGCAAGGAGGAAGGCATGTATGATATCATTCTAAAGTATTTCATGGGGAGGTTCTCAACTACCCTACCTATGACAAGGAGCTCCATGCCTTGGTAAAATATTTCAAAAAGTGGAAACACTATTTGATGGGAAATGATACTATCATCCACTCAGATCACCAGCCACTACAATATTTGCAAGCCTAGAGTAAGCTACAACAAACTAGGCATTACAAGTGGATGGGGTTTTTACAAAAATTTCATTTGGTCATAAATTATAAGAAGGGTAGCACAAAAAAGTTGGCATACATTATTTCACGACCACCCACATCCAATATTACAGCTTTGGGAACTATGATGCACATGGATCTTTTTACCCATGATGCATATAAAGAGGCATACACTGAAGATGAGGACTTCAAAGAGGTGTTTCAACAACTATAGGGCCAAATTCATATAGAAGAAGATGATGGAAAGGATGACTATAATTTCCACAATGGTTTGCTCTATAAGATCGACAAGGTTTATTTTCCTAAAGGTGAACGATTGCAGCTTCTCAGAGAGGCTCACACCTCCAAGGTTGTTGTACATTTTGGTGTTGGGAAGACAATTGCGAACATACAGAGGTATGTGTATTGGCCCAGAATGCAAGAAGATGTAGAAAGATATATTAGAGGATGTCTACTTTGTTGTACTAGTAATCCCAGTAACATGAAGCAAGGTCTATACCATCCCTTACATGTACCCACTCGACCTTGGGAAAGTATTTACGTGGATTTTGTGGGAGGTTTACCAACAACTATGAAGGGACATGACTATCTATTTTTGGTAGTTTACAAGTTCATAAAAATATGTATTCACATGCCTTGTAAAAATACCATCAACAGACAAGAAGCAACAAACAATTTCTTTGAACAGGTCTGGGTGCACTTTGGGATACCAAGGAGCATCATCTCAAACAAGGATACCATATTTATCAGTGCATTTTGGATACATTGTGGGAGAATATGGACACTAAGTTGAAGAGGTCTACAAAATTCCATCCATAGACCGATGGGTAGACGAAAGTAGTCAACAATACTTTGGTGCATCCGATGACCTAGGATGAAAATATCATCGATATACAACACTCTTATAAGAGAGAAGTCCACACTTCTACTAATAAGTCACCATTTGAAATGTGTTTAAGATATTTACCACATTCACCCTTAGATGTTTTATATGGACATGAATGAGGAGTGAGGGAGGACCTCACGAGAGATGCATTAAAAGTAGAAAAAATTGTTGAGAAGATCGAGAAGATCCGTTTTCAAGTACAAGAGACATTGAAGAAGTCGCGAGAAAAGTACAAGGCTAGACATGACCAACAAAGAATAGAGAGAACATTTAGAGTCGGAGATAGAGTATGGTTACAAATGAATAAGGAAAGGCTATAGGATCCTGGTAAGAAGATCAAGGCTCTACGGTATGGTCCTTTTGAGGTATTGGAAAAGGTAGGAGATAACACCTACAGACTCAATATACCCTCATACATGCACATATACTCAATAGTGAATGTGGAGAATCTCAAACTCTATGAGCCTTCCATGTTGGATTAGGAGGAGCAGTAGGTCCTACCTTTCATAGAGGACTTAGCACCAGATGCTCAAGAAGAGTTAGCAGAGGACATAATTTTACAGAAGTAGTGCAGAACTACGAGACATGGGTAGTATGACCTTTATAAAATTGGGTTGAAAGGACAACTTCCAGGAAAAATAACGTGGTACTTCAGGGAGAAGGTAGAGGAAAAATTTCCTCACTTCATTTAGTAAACTTTTGGGGACCAAAAGCCTCCCTAAATGGGGAGGTATTATCCAGATTGGATCATTATATTATTTTTCATCTACCTTGATGTTTTCAAAGTGGAAAAATTTGGAGGAATCAACTTGCAGGGTCATTTTAGTGGCAGGTCCCAGTTTGGAAAATTGGGGTCTAGAACCTTCCATAGCCATTTCGAGGAATTAAATGATTTTTTTAGGTCTTGTTGTGCAAAAATTTCCCCCGCCCCCTTAACGGTGTTATACACTCCAATACCTTTCCAATGATGCATATCGTACATCAATCGGAGTTTGTATGCACAAGTTATGCCTCTTGCAAGTTGACATGTTGTGTTGACCACCATGGTACAAGAGGATGCCACGTCAACCCCCATTACTCATGCATATGGGGCTAGCCACATGATGAATTTCAATAATATTCTATAAGGTTCAAAACCCTACCACAATTGAGGGTTGACGAAGTAAAAAATATACCCCTAGATGGCTATCGAGCTATGATAAATACTAGGCCACTAGGAGGACAAGGGGTTCCATTCTATGTTATAATTATATTTTGTTCTATAGTAGAGTAGAACAATTGGGAGCGGGAAATTAGAGAGCATAAAAAAGGTAGTTAATGTTTTGTAGCAGCCTAACGGGCCACAGGTCTCAGGTAATTCCATAAAGAGTGCCTTCTTCTTTGTACTTGCATTATTTCCATGCAAGAGAAAAGAGAGCAAAGAAGCCTCACCTTCTAGTTGGGTTTTCTCCCGTAAGGGTTTCCAAAAGAAAATATTTGTGTTATCTTGGGGATGGTGTGTGATTGTATTTTATTGTTCTCTATTTTATGCATTTTACTTATTTCATGCATATGCAGAAAATCAATAACTAGACATTCTGGAATCTAAAGGAATTTAACCTTCATAGTGTAGATTTCCATTTTATTTATCATATTTGTTGTGACAAATTGTTCTAGTGGAATATCCACGACAGTTTACAAATCATAAGAGGATGTGGTTCCCTCATTTAGGGGATAATATTCTCATCTAGGGGATAATATCTCATACCAAGGGGCTCCCTCAACATAGACAAACGAACTTAGGAAAATAAATACTAGGTGGGTGTGTAATATCTCCAATACCCCTCCCCCCCTCCCGAACACTACTGGAGAGTACACAATGAATGGTTCCCAACAAGAATCCATATTAGGTACACAACAAGAAACATAGAATACTGAAAAACATGTAAGAGGGAAAACCCCCCCTCAAAATACAATGTTGAAACAGAAAGACAGTTGCTAGGAAATTGTGTCCTTCCCTCCAAGAAGGTCTAACAGAAAGTGGAATTTATGCTCAGTGAAAGGATTTGTGAAGATATATGCAATCTATTTATAAGAGGGATAGTACTGCAATTTGATGATCCCATCATGTATCATCTCTTTGATGTAGTTCATGTGGATATCGATGTGTTTGGTTATGTTAGGATTTGATCCTAACCGCTCTTCATGGATCATTAGTTAGTAGGATATGTTTTCTATGTAATAAAGGTTGACATTAGTTAATAAGGACTAATAAATAAAGGAGAATAAGTCAATGTAAGAAGACCTAATAGAATCTTCCTCTTCTAGAAATATCTTCCTCTATAAGTTTCCTTAGAAGGTATAATTAGTATAAATATGAGTAGGGGGTATTGAATATTTTGTCTTGGAGATTATTGTAATAGAGCTTTTCTCTATTTGAGGTTGTCCCCTCGAAGAGGCAAGTGAACATTGTTATCTTAATAAAGGTTCTCTTCCTGGTGTTATTCTGGTATTGATCTAGCTATAATCTTTTTGTTTCATTATTGCTTGCTAAATATTTATGTTTTGCATATTATATTTCATATTATATTTCATTTGGTATATTGCAAGTGGTATCAAAGCTCCTTACTGGGAATAAATTGTGGGGTAAATTTTTTTTCAGTGTAGAGACATATTCCATCATATTTAAGCTAAAAATATCTGTCCTTCCATGCATAAACCCATGTTCGGGGAATCATACACGCAGGAACTACAAGTGGTACTTAAGCACACATTGTTGGCCACCCTTGTAACCCATGTTGGTGCCCCTTCAATTGGTAGTGCATCAAACAACACCTGTATACAGATTAGCTTAGATATCATGAATCCCTTCATAGATAAAGCGATCGATCGCCTGACTTCTATAGTGTCACCAAGGACATCACTGGAGAAGATACTCTCTAGTACTTGGGTAATCAGGTAGTATGACTAAGGGTACGATCTAGCCTCCTTAGGTTGGTGCCTTGAGATATTGGGTTGAGTACTACTGTTCGACCCATCAAGCATACAAGAGAGATATAGCATAGGGAAAACCCTTTCCTGTAGATACCCTAAAAACCCTAACCCTTGGGACGATAAGAATTGATCTATTACAATGCAACTTGGCCCATACTAATTTTTTTCGTTGCAGAAACACTCCCTGCCAACATTTTTTATTATTAAGAATTTGAGAACTACGCCACTGTAGAAGTATTCAAGGTAGAGTATAACTCTGCAAGAGTAATAAAAAAAAAAGGAGTCTGGGGCCTGGGCGCACCCTTATTTGTGACCTAGTACATTGGATCCCTCTCTTCATTCTGCTCGCAGTGGTACCCTTCACTTAAACCTTTTTTTTTCCCCGCGGTCCCAACCCTTTCCAGGACACCCTTATTTTCCACCTATCCCATTGGACTGCTCTCTTTGTCCTGATCACCCTGGTACCTATCGCTTTTGTGGCCCTGATTTCCATCCCGACACCTCATCTACTACCTAAGCCGCTACCATGCCAACTACCCGCGCTCAGACCCAAGAAGACTGGGATTCTAAGTTGTCCCACTTAGAAAAATAAGTAGAATCCCTCCATACTTCCATATGTGTTGAATTCAAAGATTCCCTACACACAGAAGTCCAAGCAGCCATCCATGCTTCCATGCAACAATTCATGAAAGGTAAGAAGGTGGAGCCCATTGCAGAAGACCCCCAACATTCCCATCATGAGCATACAAATTCATCCCACTCCCCTTGGGGTCATCCACACTCTCGGAATAAGGTGCCCAAAGTTGACATGCATAAATTTGATGGATCCAATCCAACAGGGTGGGTTTCTCAAATGGAACCATACTTCTCCCTTCATAATATTTGGGATGATGAGACCAAACTCCATGTAGGGGTTTTGTACTTGGATCAAGAACTATGGTAGTGGTGGAAGTGGTATAAGAAATGTTATCCAGGCATACCCACTTGGAACATGTTCACTAAAGAAGTTTTTGCCCAATTTGATATGGAATCACATTTTTTGGGACGTCTCACCAAGTTGCGCCAAACTGGATCAGTCACAGATTTCATCACGTCATTTAAACAGTTTGATATTTGAACTAAGGGCATATCTAATGCATTTTACCTTGAATGTTTTATTAGTGGCTTAAAGGAATCTATTTGGGCTCATGTCAGCATGCATCATCCTACTACCTGGTTGCAAGCATGCCAATTAGCACTAGAAGCAGAGACCATCCTTCAATCCCCACACATGAAGGCTACATTCCTCAACCATCCTCGCCTCGGATCTCACCCCGCTTGACAAAAACCTTCAAGGTCCAAAAGGTATCTCTAGCAAAATTGGAAGAACGTCGCAAGCAAGGAATTTGCTACTATTTTGATGAAAAGTATTCACCAGGACATAAATGTAGAGAACAAAAGTTCTTCCAAATTGATGCATCAACTTCCTCTCCCTATGAAAACATCCCATTATATGAGGCTCTTGACCCATAGGAATCTCACCCAAGTGAGCACGCCGAAGCTCCAATTGCAACCCCTATGGAACTAGTGGAACCTTCCATATCTCTTCATGCCCTCTCGGGTATTTCGGCCCCAGAGACACTGAAGATCAAGGACTACATCAAACATAGGATGGTTGTGCTGTTGATTTATAGTGGTCGCACCCATAATTTTATTCACCATAGGCTCATTGAGGAGCTCCACTGCTTTGTCCACCCTGTTTCTAATTTTCAAATCCTCATCTCTAATGGTGGTACTATGAAGTGTGGGGGCTGGTGTGAGAATTTCAAACTCCAAATGGGTGATTATCATTTGAAAATCCACATGTGATCTATTTCCATGGGTGGTTTTGATATTGTATTGGGTGTGAAATGTATTCACACTTTGGGACCAATAAAAATGGATTATCAAGAATTATATGTGAGCTTCTCCCAAGACACTCACACCTACACCCTTCTAGGTCTCCAAGCAAGCTCACCTGAAATCATCATCTCTCATAGGATGGAAAAAATGTTGAAGAAAGGCCACCATGGTGTGATTGCTCAATTTCATGCCATTCAGGTCACTGAACATGCCTCTTAGGTAGCTCCTCCTAGCATGCAAATCATCTTGGACAAGTACCCCAAGGTATTTGAGGTTCCCATAGACTTACCTCCCTCCAGGGGTGAGCATGATCATAACATCCCTCTCCTTCCGGGCACTCAACCTCCCAATGTACATCCCCACGGATATCCATTTGCTCAAAAAATGAGATAGAAAAGATGGTACAAGAATTACTGGAGGAGAGGGCAATTCACCCTAGTACCAGCCCATATTCTTCACCAGTGGTGATGGTATTAAAGAAACAAGGTACTTGGCACATGTGTCTCGATTTTAGTGCCCTAAATAAATTTACCATCAAAGATAAGTTTCCCATTCGTGTCATTGATGATTTGTTCGATGAACTCCAAGGTGCCCGTGTCTTCACCAAATTAGAACTTCTCTCCAGCTATCACCAGATTTGGATGAAGGAGGAATATATTCCTAAGATTGCTTTCAGAACTCATGAAGGACATTATGAATTCTTGGTCATGCCTTTTTGCCTTTGCAATGCTCCATCCACCTTCCAAAGTCTCATGAATAAAATATTGAAACCTTACCTTCAAAATTTTGTCCTGGATTTCTTTGATGACATCCTCATTTACAACCCCACTTGGGATAGCCACCTTCTTCATGTGGACAAAGTCCTTCACTTGCTACATGCCAACTAATTGTTTGTCAAAACGACCAAATGTTCCTTTGGAACTAGCAAAGTGGAGTACTTGGGACACATTGTGGTTCGAGAAGGGGTAAAAGTAGACCCCAAAAAGATACAAGCTATGCAGGAGTAGCCATGATCAATGACCTTAAAGTGCCTAAGGGGTTTTCTAGGTCTCATAGGATATTACAGAAAATTTGTCCACCATTACGAAAAAATTTCTAAGCCCTTGACCGACCTTATTAAGAAGAATGAATTTCATTGGACCCCTGTTGTTGAGCAAGCCTTCACATAGTTAAAGAAGGCCATGTGCACTACTCATGTCCTAGTAGATCCTGACTTCAACAAAACCTTTGTGGTGGAATCATATGCTTTTGGCACTAGTATAGGTGCAGTGCACACACAATATGGTCAACCTTTGGCATTTACTACCAAAGTGTTTAGTGGCCATAATATAGGAAGATATACGTATGAAAAATAAATGATGGCCATTCTCCATGCAGTGCACACATGGTGGCCATATATTTTGGGACGTCATTTTTAGATCAAAAAATATCACCATAGTATGAAGTATTTTTTGGAGCAGCAATTATCCTCCCTAGAACAAAACAAGTGGTTGACCAAAGTGTTGGGTTATAATTATGAAATCATATATAAAAAGGGAAAAGACAATATTGTCAATGATGCATTGTCAAGACAACATGAGGAGGATGGCTCCCTCTTTTCCTTATCCTTATCGGTCCCTGATTGGATTGAAGAAGTATGCCAAGAGTGGTTAACACACTCGACTATCTCCGGGATAATTCAACGCCTTCAGGAGGAACCTAATCCTCCCATGGGCTACACTTGGCAGGATAATATTCTCATATATAAGGATCGCCTAGTTCTATCACCTTCTTCCACACTCAAGCTTAGGCTCTTAAATGAGTTGCACTCATGAACTATTGTAGGTCACTCGGGCTTCCAAAAGACTTATGCTTGTGCACGTTGTTCTTTTTTCTAGGCAAGTATGAAAAATTATATCCTTCACTTTATCACCGAATGTGAGGTGTGCCAATGTAATAAAGGTGAAACTATCAAGTCTCTAGGATCCCTACAACCCTTACCCATTCCAGCGTCTATGTGGACAAACATCTCCATGGACTTTATAGTGGGCCTTCCTAAAGCTAGGAACAAGTCCATCATCATGGTGGTGGTTGATCACCTCTGCAAGTATGATCATTTTTTAGCCTTACCCCACCCTTTAACACCGACACTAGTAGCACAAGTTTTCCTTGATCATATTTTCAAGTTACATGACATGCCCACCTCTATTGTATTTGATCAAGACCCAACTTTCACGAACACATTTTGGCAAGAGCTGTTTAAATTGCAGGGAACCCAACTGAACATGAGTACAACCTACCACCCCCATTCTGGCGGCAAAATGGAAGTGGTCAACAAATGTTTGGAAACCTACTTATGATGTTTTGCTTTAGACAACCAACGCCAGTGGGTGCAATGGCTCCCCTTGGAAAAATGGTGGTACAATAATTCCTATCATACGCCCACTAAAATGACCCCATATGAAGTAGTGTATGGCCAACACCCACCTAAAATCACTACCCATCTTACAGGCACATCAAAGGTCCAATATATTGATATAATGTTGCAAGGTCGAATAACCACACTAACGACTATGAAGGATAACCTCCACATGGCCCAAAATTGCATGAAGCAACATGCAAACCCACCTACAATCACTACCCATCTTCCAGGCACATCAAAGGTCCAATATATTGATATAATGTTGCAAGGTCGAACAACCACACTAACGACTATGAAGGATAACCTCCACATGGCCCAAAATTGCATGAAGCAACATGCAAACCAACATCATTCATAAAGGTTTTTTTAGGAATGTGATAAGGTGTTTCTCAACCTCCAACCTTACAAACAAACATCTCTCAAAGCCCAGGGACATCACAAGTTGGCACCGAATTTTTATGGGCCCTACCATATCATCAAGCGTATGGTTCAATGACCTACAAATTGGCCCTTCCATATACTTCCAAAACCCATCTGGTGTTCCATGTTTCCTGTCTAAAGAAAGTGGTGGGACGGAATTGTAGGGTCCAAACCATCCATCCAGAATTAGATGAAGAAGGATCCCTTTGGATCTAACCAAAAGCAGTCCTCAATAACTGTGAACATCAATTGCGAGGCAGAACTATCAAGGAAGTGTTGATCAAGTGGAAGAACACATCACAAGAGGATGTGACTTGGGAACCAACGACTATACTCCAACAATTTTTGCACCTTCAGACTTGAGGGAAAGGTTGCTTTTGAATGGGGAGAGCATGTTAGGATCTAATCCTAACCCCTCTTCATGGGTCATTAGTTAGTAGGATATGTTTTCTATGTAATAAAGGCCAACATTAGTTAATAAGGCCTAATAAATAAAGGAGAATAAATCAATGTAAGAAGATCTAATAGAATCTTTCGCTTCTAGAAATACCTTCCTCTAGAAGTTTCCTTAGAAGGTAGAATTAGTATAAATAAGAGTAGGTCTTGGAGATTATTGTAATAGAGCTCTGCTCTGTTGGAGGTTGCCCCCTCAAAGAGGAAAGTGAACATTGTTATCTTAATAAAGGTGCTCTTCCTGGTGTTATTCTAGTATTGATCTAGCTATAATCTTGTTGATTCATAACTTCTTGCTAAATATTTATGTTTTTCATATTATATTTCATTTGATTTATTGCAGGTTCTATGTTGTTGCACTGGATCTCAAGTAAACTTTAATGTTCTTTGATTGTCGCATCAGATGATAGTCGATCGATGGAATAGGATACCAATCTTAATGAGGAATTTTTGTAACCAAATGACCTGAATGATAATGTTGACCACACCTTTGTACTTGGCCTCTGCTAATGAAAAAGAAATAGATGGTTACGTTTTATTGGACCAACAAATGGGGACATATCCCAAACTAAGAACATACCCTCGGGTGGACTTGCGATCTTTGCTATAGACAACCCTATCTTAATATGTATAGTCGATGAGGTCCAATGTATATCCTATTGCATAACGAATCCCATGACTAGTGGTACCTTTGACATATCATAGCATGCATTTGGTAGTTTTCTAGTGTAGCTCATGCGACTCTTGCATGTACCTAGAAAC
>SNQJ01S0106709.1:0-25596 GCA_010110895.2 Picea sitchensis | reverse complement strand
ACCTTCTTATAATTTCAATCTTTCTTATAATGCCCTGTTTTACCACACTTCCAACATTTCCTCAAAGATTTTTCTAGAAACTTAAATCTACCTGTAGATTTAGATCTCCCCCCCGAAGACTTACCAGGATTCCTATATTGGGTATGACCTCTTATAGATAAAGTATCTGTGCTATGACCATCCATGATTTTCCGCCTCATCTCTTCAAATAGCAAGGATGCAACTACATCCTCATACTTCAATGTAGATTGAGTGGTACTACCAATTTCTACAACCAGATTATCCCAAGAGTTTGGCAAAGAACATAACAAAGTAATACACTTATCTTCTTCTGCAATCGTAATATTAATAGAGACAATTTGACTTACCAGAGTGTTAAAGGCATTTAGATGTTCTGTCATAGAATCTCCATCTTCCATCCTAAGATGATACAACTTATTTCAAAGAAAAAACTTGTTTGCCAAGGACTTTGATTGATACAAATTCCCTAACTTATCCCATTGCTCCTTGGTGGTAGATTCTCCCGAGACATTCAACAACACTGAATCTGCCAAGCAGAGTCAAATAATACTCCTTGCTCTTCTTTCCAACTTCTCCCAATCTTCCTTCGACATACCAATAGGTGGTGTACTAGTAGTTTGTGTACTAGTAGGTTGTGTACCAGTCGACTGTGTGTCAGTAGGTTGCGTACCAGTAGGCTGTGTACCAGGATCCACAGTGATCCATTGTTCTTTTTCTACAAGAAGGTCCTCCATATTGAGCTTCCATAACTCAAAGTTTTTACTGTTGACCTTCTCTATCTCGATTCTAGAAGAGCTCACCATTCCTCTTTCTACACTCGAATCACCACTGCAACATCTCCCACTAAACCTAGGTTTATCACAGACCCAAGATAAACTTGATCTATCAAGAATGAGCCAAACCCTCAACAACAAAGGTGTCCCTCTGAAGCCAAAAACGAGATCTGATACCACATGTAAGTTTTAAACTTGTGAAGTAAAGCAATGCATATAGATTATTAAGCAAAATAGAAATTAATCAATGGCTCATACACACAGTACACAGAGATTTATACCGGAAACCCTTAACTGGGAGAAAACCTTTCAACGCTTCATTGTATTAATTTCACCATTCACTATACAATATATATATACAATGTTTTTAGGTATTGCCTAGATACTAAAACCCTAATCCCTTAATTCGGGATTAATTTAGAAAACCACTAAAAATAGAAAAATCTGCTAAAATAGCAAAAATGCCCCCAAAAAATAATTCGGGGCTCTTCCCCGAACGTTGCATGTAACCAAGGGGGGGCATACCTGCCCCCCCCTGGGACCCCCCTAGGAAGTGCCTGGTGCACATGACACAAAGAGAACTACTAGAGGGATCTCCAGACGCAGTTGTCGAATCTGATGCGCCCACACACACACATGCAAATAATATAACACATACCCAACAAATATCTAGTGAGCAATATCTTCTATTGAATAAATTAAATAGGTTGAAACTATAAAAATGTAGAACTGAAACACTTTCTCGAATGGTGGTAGCTATCTCTGAGAAGAGATGTGGCTGCTACGCGCACCCGTTTGAGCAAAATGGTTACAATGAGGTTCCAGAGGCCTTTTTAAAATTGCTCATGAATTCCAAAACCATAGACATCCAAAAACCTAACCCTAGGAGATGAAACACAAAAATTTATGTGGGCCCCTATGGGTAAGTTGGTACCTCAACTTACCGGGGTCGTAAATTTTGCATATGACCTCCGTTTTAGGCGTGAGATAGACCGTTGGAAAGGTATTTTCGAGAACTACACATTATGCCATCAAACTTTGACTTCATCTATAGTTTGACTGTGGCAAGCCAAAAAAACATTGTTTAGGGCCAAAAAACGGACCTGGAAGTACAAGAAGATATGTTGACATGAAAACATACAAAACAAGATAGTTGGATTAAGTGGGAGGCCACCAGTATCCACCTAGAAGATGTGTATGGATTTAGACAACCCTGAAAGTGTAGAACCCACAATTACAAAGAAGTACATAAGAGCGTGTTGAACTAAACACTGTCAAGAGGAGCTCATTGGAATAGGTGGATGGCCACCAATATCCACCTGGATCAATGAGAGTGAATGAGATAAATAAGACTCCCCACTAGATGAAAAATACTTGGTGTTATCAACCAATGTTGTATCCCTTCCATCATCAAGATTTACCCCATATACGAAAGGTGTGGTTGTCGACTTACAATTGGTCATGTTGAATCTAACCAAGATATCTCTAGCATATGTTTCCTAATATTTTTTGATTCATGAATCATCCTAGATCATGTCAAGACTAAGAAATAAGTGTAATGGACCTGTGTCGGGCATTGAAAACCTGTCATGCAAGGAATTCTTGACTGCAAAAATAACTAAGTCTGAGCTACCTATGATTAATAGATCATCTGCATATAACACTATAATCAATAGAGTCATAAGTTCTCAACAGATAAACATTGGGATCGAATTTTCAATGAATGAAATTTTGAGAAAGTAAGTAAGAATACATTTTAGCATACCATGCTCTAGGTGCCTACTTGAGGCCATAGAGTGACCTCTTGAGTCGGAAAACTAGAGAGGAATTGTGTATGTGTACCCTTGTGGCTACTCCATGTATATCCTCTTCAAGATCACCATGAAGAAATGACTTCTTCACATCCATTTGGTGAACATCCCACCTCCTTCCTGATGCAATGGTGAGATCCAATCAGATGGAATATATATTTTTCACAAGAGAAAATGTCTCAATATAATCGATCCCATGGACTTACTGAAAGTCTTTCGCCACCAATATTTTTGTGTATCTTCTGACAAGTTTGTTTCTTTCTTTATTCATCTTTTAGATCCATTTTCATATGACAAGATTTTGATCTGACGAAAGCGGAACCAAGTCCCAAGTATGGTTCTCGATGAGGGATTTTTACTCCTCATTCATGATTGCTTCCTAGCAAGGATTCCCTTCAGCTTCTACATAAGTTTGAGGGTCTGATGCTGGAACCATGTAGCAATGCATGTGAATTATTGGTTCTGTGGCAGTGAGTGCATGAGGTGCTTCCTCAAATTAGGATCGCGTACTCCTTGGATCCGCAGGATCACCCGCAAGATCGCTTGCTTCCTGTAGGGTGGACTACACACATTTGGGTCTTGGATCCAGATATTTGCATGCATGCTCATGATATTTCGAATCTAATTCAGAAATCATATCTAAAATATGATCTGAGTGGCAGGATGCATTATCTATGATATCTGGTACAAGAGGAAGCACATAAGTTTCTACATGTTGTTCCTGAGATGCATGTAGGGGACTTTCTTCAAACCAAACACTCCTTTCAATGATAAGTTGTCAGTTGAATGACATATAAGTTTTTATCTCTTTACATCTTCAAGATGACCCACAAAGATTCATTCTCTTCTTTGAGGATCCGAAGCCTTCCTCTTTTCTAAAGGTATGTGAGCCCATGTGCATGATCAAAAAATGTGGAAGTGTATCACTTTCGGCTTCATGGTGCTCCAGTATTCAAAATGTGTCATTCCTTTCACATAATTGTGAGGAGATATATTTTGTATGTATGTGGCATAGTTGATTGCTTCAGCCCAAAATTTGGAGGGAAGGGACCTCGCATGTAACATGTAACTTGTCATCTCCTTCGGAGATTGGTTCTTCCTCTCAACCACCCTGTTCTAATGTGGAGTGTATGGAACTATGTGTTGCAACTGAATACTTGTTTCACCACAAATATATTGAACATACTTGTTTATGTAATCCCCCCCATTATCTATGCATAGGATCCTAATCATCTTCATGGACATATTCTCCGCATGTGCTTTGAAATCCTTGAGATGCTCAAACACTTCATATTTTTTCTTGAGAAAATACACCCAAGTGTGCCTTAAGTAATCATCAATAAAATTCAACACATATTCGGCTCTACTCGTGGAAGGATGAGGAAATGGCCCCATGAGGTCATTGTTAACAAGCTCTGAGGGAGAGGAGGGCCTCCATCCCTTCCCTTTCTCAAATTTTTCTTGTGGATGCTTTCCAAGAACACATCCTTGAAAAACTCTTTCATAAAATTATATGTCCGACAAGCCTTTCACCATCCCTTGTTTGTTGAGATACTGCATGTACTGGAATTTAAGTGGCCAAATATTTCGTGCCAAACCTTGCTATCATCATTGGCATGATTAAGTAGCACTATGAAATCTGATTTAGCAACAAATTTAATGAATGTATACAATCTAGACTGATTATTTACCTTACCAACAACAATTTGAGAGTTGTCTTCAATGACATATTTAGTCACAAAATCAGGGGTGAATTCAACCCTCTTCCCTGTGCCTAAATGTGTGATTCAGTAAATAGAGAGTATATTTACATAAAGTTATGGAACGTCTAAGACATTCTCGAAACTTTAATTTTCAAGATCCACTCTCTCTTGTCCAAAGACTTCTACTGGAGAGTCATCTCCCATTAGAATGGGAAGACCCGTGCATGATTTTAAAGATGAAAGGAAATATTTTGTGGTTTCCATGTGGTGTGATTCTCCTGAATTGATGACCCATGCATCTAGAGAAGAGTTAATTGAAATTAAAGCATGCAAGTTACCTCGAGTTTCTGGTGTGTTTTCTCCCATCTTCTTCTTGGAATTCTTAGGAATTCAATCTCTAAGATTGTTTCGTTGGAGTGTTTGTGCAATGAGTTAAATGGTTTTATTCATGCAAGAGGATTTAGGATGATATCCATGATTGCAATAACCTCACTTTGATTTCCCTTTCTTTCTTTTGAGCTGGAATATTCATCATAGGGTTTTAAGTTTCCTCCCTTTCTTGGATTTGGATCCTTCTTCCCCTTTGATTTATGATTGGATTTGGAGTTAGACTTGTCTCTTTCATGCACAACAAGTGCTTGGGCTTTGGAGTTTTTGAGTGTTCCCATCTTGGTGAGCTTGTCTTGTTCATGTATCAGGGACTCAATGAATGTGTCCAATGTGGGCATTTTCCAAGTTGCACCCGATGTAATCCTTACTATATGAAATGTGGAGACAAAGACAACATACTATTGAACCAACTTTGATAGAAAAGAAAGAATCTATTGTTTTTCTTGCTTTGATTTATCAATCCTGCATCCTTTGAGTTGAAGCAACATTGCTTTGAACCTCGTGAAGAAGTCTTGGATATTCTCATAATTGTTTGGATCTAATGAGTTTAACGCATTCTTGAGAATGTGGCCATGCATCTCATCTTGTTTTCTGAAGAGTGCCTCCAAACTAATCCAAACATCATTTGGAGTAATGGATGATTCAACATGAAATAACAATTTGGGAAAGATAGATAAGAAAAAGAGACCGAATGCTTCATCCATGTGGTTGAAGTATTTGGTTTTCTCAATGACGGATGTCAGTTCATTTTCTATTGCCATAATTATTCACTATAAGCATCTTCCTTTGAGTTGAAGTATAATCTTTGGCTTCAAACCAAAGTAGTTGTATGGTGTAAGAATTGCTAACAATAGAAAATCCATTCTTTGTGATTGCTTCAATCTTCTATACCTACAATAGATAGTTTTTGCATCTTCTTCCTAGCACTTGTGGGCTATGATACCATGTGAAATTGGAGTGAAACCTACACAGAGAATCTAGCTATAAACAATGAACAACAAACTTGCAAAGTTGAGAGAAGAATTGGAGAAAGAATCAAAGAATTGTATTAACCAAACGAGGGAATGGAAAATAACATGTGATATACTCTACATGGATGAACTAATGTGCCATAGTAGTGATATAGATATATGTGGACACACACTGATAGAAACATGAGTGAAATGCCACCTAGTCCTAGTTAATCGGCCATGCAGTCATCAATTAATTGGCTCACACAAGTGGACTGGAGAGAATCTAATGCATGCACATGTGTGGCACTCTCTTAGCCTCATGCATGTGAAATGTGTCCTCCTTGTGATGATCCCAATGTGGTTTTTCCCTCCTAGTGATGATCCCAAGGTAAGCATGCAACACTTGGTGATAATATCGAGGTTGCCATCTGAGACTTGACTTCAGTGTTCTAACTAAAGTACAAGTGAGTAATGATTGAAGAGGATGTGGCACCCTCATATAGGGGAGAATATCTCAGACCAAGGGGTGCCCTCAACATAGACAAATGAACTTAGGAAAATAAATACTAGGTGGGTGTGTAATATCTCCAATAGTTTTTTGAATAGAAGAAGTAAGATAAGCGTAAAGACACACACACAAAAAAAAAAAATTAGGGCAAGAGAAAACACAAAATGTTAAATTATGAGAACTAAAGAACCATTTCACATGGAACATCTTCCTAATTAGTAATACCATAGCTTAGCCATGGTTGTGTGGTTTATAGACACCATTGCCCTCTAGTTGTTGTTAATGCTTATATGTTTTGTGGGTCAATTCATGATCTTGTTGTCTTCATTGCTTACGTGATTTATGGGGTACTTTCCTTGAGGTTGTTCTTAATAGTATAAATTGGAATTTATTAAGAAACTACCTTGTAGTAGGAAACTATAGAAATGATAAGCCATGTTAAAATCCTTCATGTGCAAAAATGACAAAACTAAACATTGGCCTTCTTAATCGAATTTTCAGGCATTGAATAATGGGGAAAATATGGATCATTTCATGACACTCACACATCCATATCTATGTAGAGGCCAATTATTGGCCAAGTTAGTTGAATCACGGAGTTAAAATTGATTTTGTTATCAGGACATTGGATTTGCACAGCATTCAACACAATTTGACATATTTTTTTCTCTTCAAGAAGATGCACCTTATCTACAAAGCTCTATGTGCCAAGTTATTGATGAGCTCTAATAATCAATGCATATTATTAAAACCCCATCCACTCTCCAAACCTCAACAATGAAGCACTAAGCACTTCTCTTGTCTGATTAATCAATAAGGCTTCAATTCCCACAATGCCTAGGCGAGTGCTCAAAGATGTGAGCCAATGATTGCATATTACATTTAATAATGATGTTTATGAATAGGTATGTATCATCGGGGTTATTCCCCTCCAACACATAACTCTAACTTGGTGCTAGCAAGTGACTCTAACATGGTGTCAGTGGATTATTTTTCTTGAAGTTCTTCATTGTGCAAATCTATGATTGTCCAATGTTTGGTGCAAGTGTGTTCCACTGTGAAAAGTGCCTCATCTCACTCCAACATAATAGTAGTCAGGTGATTATTTAAACTAGTATTTCTTACCTCCAAATCTAAAGTTCACATTGTTGCCAAAATGTGTTAGATTATTGTGGTGTTGTGTGCTTCTTCCAACTAAGATTCAAGGCACACACTTTTCTCTTTGAGGTGAGCTCTTGCATCTTCACAATATGTCAATTCTTCCTATAGCTATTTGTTAGTATCATATAGGTGTATTGTTTTATATTGAAGTTGTTAACTAGTCTATTTAAGTTACATGATTTTGTCTTGGAGTCATTGTAAAGCTTCCACCCAATGCCAAAATTGGTTGTGATCTTTGATTAGTCTCATGTTGGTGTTGTGACAGTGGGTGTATAAAATGTTTCCCAATGAATGAATTTTTTCTAAGCAATAATCCAACAGTACATTGTGTACTTATTCATGGTCTTCCATGTGGTTTGTTGTGTGAAACCCTAAAATGTCATCTCCTAAGAGTAAAACCTTGGCTTGAAATACTAAGTGCAAAGAAATCGTTGCATCTGTATAAATTAGATGTGGCCAAGCTAGATCCTATTGTTTTTGGAGTTGTTATATATTGATGCATTGAAAGAAGGCCTTATGTTTATTCATAATGCTTGATCATATTGAATTTTCTATAATCTATCTAGTGGGATTTAAGGTAGTCGTCAATGGCTATACAAATATACAAACCAAAACTTTTAGTTCCCACATCAAAAGTACAATGATCCTCCATTATAAACACATGCCTATTTATGCAAAAGGTAACCAATGAAAGCTATGGGTGGGTTTTGAACCTTAATACATAATTTTCTCTTTTAAGCAAAGAACCCCTTCTTTTACTATATCTTTTCAATAGAGGTTGGAAATACTATGAGTATTCTAAAGTACAAAATTAATCATGCATTTCAAAGGGATCTTATAATCTCTTTAGAGAACATTATTTGTTACAATTAGGGGGCCTAAATTCTCATTTCCAAAAGTCCTTGTAAATGATTTGCCTCATTTCTTCTTCAGTGAAGTGTATCCTTATTTTCTCACGTTAGGCAAGGAGATCTAAAGATGACTTTGAAAATTTACTTTTGGTCAAGCCTCCTACTTAAGAGAGTTAAAATAACATAGCTTTATTCAATTTGTTGTGCACTATCCTTTTGAATCCATTAGTGTTGTTCTTTCGGAGGAGAAGACCAATGATCCTCAATGCCTAAATTACTCATAATCCTTTTGAATCCATTTGTGTTCTTTGTTGGGAGGAAGACAAGACTAATTATCCTCCATGGCTAGATTACCCATAATCCTTTTGAATCCATAAGTTGACTTATTTTGGAGGATTAGAAGATCAATGATCCCCAATGGTTTTGGGTGGGACAAATATTGTCCCAAATCTTATGCTTAGTGTTTTAATATAAAAATGATGAAAATTAATAAAATTACGATAGGTCACCTTGTAGGTAACATAAGATATCCAACCATAATTTCTATTGGCCTCAAAGCATACCTCTGTAAGTAGGTCTTGGGTGAGGACCACAAACTCCCAAGTGTAGTGGGGTTGGGCAACTCCATTATCAAAATATTCTATGAAGGGAAAGGGAAACCATGAAAACTATATCAATAGGAGTGAACTTTGAATAACTAATCAACAAAAGGGGCTTGATCATATAGAGAAGAAAATAACAAGTGTTCTTGTGCTCATCCACTTCCCTTACTCGAAGAACTTTGAAGAGAATATCCATTACCCTTGCTTTGAGGACCTTTAGACAATCTTTTCCCAAGATTCCATATGTGAATAATCTTCCACCCTAGTTTCCATAAGGCTCCACACCGACTCAACGGAACAATCATCAAACAAAAGCAAGATCCATGTACTACCTTAATGTCATCATTCTCAAAAATAAAAATATTCAAACAACACTAAACATAACACATAGGGAGTTGTCATGGGTGTTATGATATACAAGTAAATAAATTTATTTTGTTCTCATACAAAGACTAACAGGCACACAACTCATTATTTGTTTTCTTTCGCTTTCATATACACAATAAAATAGAAGTTATGCATGCTCAAAGCAACCATAATTTATGGCCATATTTCAGTTTATTTCTACACTTACTCATGTGCATCCCCTCTCTCCTTTCAATGAATAACATGGTGTAAACAAAGGAGTAAGTTAATCTTATAGAAATGAAACAAGCAATTAATTAATTAATATATTTTCTCAAACTATAAAAGTCTAATAGGGTGAAGGTGAGTTGTGCCCAAGAGGATTGATTCAATACAAATCCATAGAGCTTCATTGGATTGGCGTTATGTATTGTCGAATAAATATGGATTCTTGAGTAATCCATCTCTTAATATTTGATCATATTTGGGTGCATGTGGTTGGTTTTAAAGTGATGGGTTTGTTAAAACCCACCATTATTTATAACATGGCATTAAAAATAAGAAGAGTACGTGGAAGATTTACATGTTGTGTTATCACTCTAAACTCTTTGATTTTAATTGAAATCATAGTTGAGGAGTGTTAACAATATAATTTATTCGATTTCATAAACATTGCACCACTAACTAATGTTACCGCTTATGAAATATTCGACTAAGGCGAATACCAAAGGAATGTCCACGGGTTTTTTTTTCCACAGGGAAATTACTCATTTATATTCAATCAGTATATAATTTTTTTACAGAGTGGCATATAAAATGCTTTCATACGGTGTCATGTGTCCACGTTGGGCAGCACAATTCCTGTCAATTGCAGAACGGTGACTCTGTCACTCAAACAGTCAGAAAAACGGGTGGATAACAGTCTTGATCTAATTCTGAAAAATAGATACATCAATTGGATTGTTGTGTGCATCACTTGGCCTGTCAAATGCGAGAGATATGCCATTCTAAAACTAATCCATGAATTCTCTGAGTGGCCCGAGTGGACTGTGACCATTTCATAGACCCCTTTTGGTAGTGGATTTTCGGAGTCCGACTGATCTGTATCCAAAACCGAGACCCTTTTAGCAGTGGTTTTCCATTGGTCTGGTGCCAACCTCGTCAGAGTTTTAGTTGGATAGGGGGGCCCTCGTTACCATCCTCCCATCGGGCAAAGGTTATTAGACCAGGAGGTCGGGTTAGTGCCAGTTTTGATAACTAGTCCGCAAGGTTATTTTCTTCCCTGTAGATGTGAGTGACAGTAAGGCTCTTGAAGAGTCCCTTTGCTTCAGTAGTTCGCTCTTTCAAACCCTCCAGTGCTGCAGATTGGAGCTCGACCTTGTCATTTATCCAGTCGATAATGACTTTGGAATCTCCGAGAAGTAGCAGGTCTTCAATGTTCAACCTTCGTGCCAGGAGGAGGGAAGCCCAAGCCCCCAGTAGTTCAGCTTTGGTGTTGGTTCCTTGACCTTTGTTGAGCGTCCATCTGTAGAAGGTATGAGAGCTGATATAGAAGTGGCCTCCTGCCCCACACAGTTTTCCGTCTAATTGAGCAACTCCATCGAACCAAGCGATGGTTTTGTCAGTGGGTAAGGTTGTAGTTGGTATGCGGATTTTCTGGGCTATAGTGGGGAGGGAATGACAGTCGACAGATGAAAGAATGAGGTGTGTCACGTGGTTTGCCGAGGGAGGTTTTTCATCAAAAATGGCGGCATTCCTTGTCAACCAAACATTCCAACAGATGGTGGCTGGCAGCGAGGGGAAGGGTTGTTGTCTTGAGCACCATGAGCTAAAGTAGGAGGACATCGAGGGTCCAAGCCACTGTAAGGTTATTTTTAGTGCCTCTGTGACTTGATGCCAGACTTGCTGAGTAAAGGTGCAGCTCACGAAAAGATGGTACGAAGTTTCAATGTTCTCCTTGCACAGAATGCAACGGTTTGGGCCTGACCAACCCTTGCTTTGGAGGATATCCCAAACAAGTAATTTATTCTCCATCAAAATCCATGTAAATAATTTGAGCTTCAGCGGACAGTTCCACTTCCAGAGCCGGGTGCGCCAGGTCTGATCACTAGTGGGCCATATTTCCTCTGTCAAAGCTTTGTAAATATTTCGGACTGATATGATTCTAGATTTATCGCCACCCGTCCAAATGAGTTTGTCAGGTCTCTCCTGAAGGCATATGCCCGCCTCATTTAGATTCTGTGTGTATCTTATCCATTCCACCGAGATTTCTCTGTCTACTAACAGCATAGAGCTAGTTTTCCAGGATTCGCCAAGAGTACTGCTGTTGTGGGGGGCTTTTAAGTGGAAGAGATAATGATGGCCTAAATTATGTAGGCGCTCCAGCAATTTAGAGGAGAGTTGGCCTTTTAATCCCATGCCGAGGATGTTGTATTTACCAAGTTCAATAGCTGAGCCATTGCCAGGCAACCAAGCGATCCAATGTATAAGAATACGAAGCGATCTTTGAAGGTACTTCCAAGTCTGTGAGCCTCTCAGTGGGGAGAAGGTGGTTGATCTGAGCCAGGAATGAATTGGCAGGTGTGCAAGATACTTGTCTTTTATAAGGTTTTGTTGAATGCCTGGCACCATCAGAATACACCAAAGAGTGTTTGCCAAGAGGGAAAGGTAGGAAATGAGCAGGTTTCGCAGGCCCATCCGCCTAGAACTTTTGGTTTTGAGAGCGTTTCCCACCTACATAAATGGATGCCTCTGCTTTTCTTGTTGTTTTTCCAGAGAAAGGCAAAGATTAGTTTGTGTAGATTTGTTAGCACAGATTGTGGGATGTATGCCAGTGCCATCCAATACACTGGGAGGCTTTCCAAGACTGCCTTTATCAATATGTATCTGCCACCAATGGACAAACATCTATTGCAACAATGTTGAATTCTGCGTTCAAACTTTTCATATAACCAACACCAATCCTTTTCTTTGTAGCTTGTTGGCTTGATAAAGTAACCGAGATAGGTGAAGCCCATCTCCAGGTCTCAAGAGTCAATGCCGAAAAGTGTTTTCAGCTCCAACAGGACTGCTTCCCTCGCACCTGTGGTCAAGAATAAAGACTTCTGGAAGTTTATATTTAGGCCTGTAACAGAGCAGAAAGTCATTAGCACATTATAAATTTCTTTCCATTCAGACATGGAATCCGATGTCATTATAATCACGTCATATACGAAAAGTAAATGTATGATTTGTGTTAGTCTTGTTGCTCTGATTCCCGTTAGATTGCCTTCTAATTTACTTTTTTTTAACAAGATGTTGAGGCATTCTAAGACCAGAATAAAGAGCAGGGGTGAGAGGGGACATCCCTGTCGTAGTCCTCTTTCGCTGTGGAAAGCCTTTATTGCCTCGTCGTTGATTAGAACTGCCAGGGAGGCAGTAGTTAAGCAGCCCATCATCCATTTTGTGGTGGCTGCCCCAAATCCACATTGGAGAAGGATGAGATGTAGGAAGTTCCAGTTAACACAGTCGAATGCTTGTTTTAGGTCTAGTTTTAGGAGGATGGCAGGTAGCTTTTTTGTTTTTATGCTGTGTAAGCACTCCTGTGTTGTGCCTATAGCATCAAGGATTTGTCTCCCCTTGAGAAAACCAAGCTTCTCTTCTGCCAGTGCCCAGGAGAGAAGTGGGTGAATCCTGTTTGCAATGATCTTGGTGATGATCTTGTAGCTGAGATTACACAGCGAGATCGGTCGGTAGTCTGAGAAATGGCGCGGATGATTCTGTTTTGGAATCATAACAATGAAGGTACTATTCAGTTGTTTGTTGACCATTCCTCTGATCCTCGATTCCTCAATGGCTTCCAGCAGGTCTTGAGCCATTAAATCGAAATAATGAAGGTATAGTTCCACCGTCCATCCATCGAGGCCGGGGATTTTTTCTTTTTTAAAGCCTTTTAATACCTGTAGAATTTCCTCTTTTGTGTAGGGGGTTTCCAGTTCTCTCGCTTCCTCTTCTGTGACCATTCGTGGGAATAGTTGAGCTATCTCTGCCTGGTCCTGTATGGAGATGTTCTGGTCTTCTTTGAAAAATCTCTTGTAGTAATTGTGTGCCTCTTTTTTTATGTCTTCAATGCTGTGAGCAATGCTGCCATTCTCAGCCTCAATATCCCATATCAGTTTTTTATTTCTACGGTGGCTTGCAAATCGGTGGAAGAATCTGGTGTTGTTGTCTCCATTACTTAGCCAGAGCGCACGACTTTTTAATCTCCATCTTTTTTCATCTGCCTGGAGTATGTGCAGTCTGGTTGCCTCAAGAGTGCGTAAATTTTCATCAATGCTAATCAGCCGGTCAGATCGAGTCTTGAGCCTGTGTAAACAAGAGAGTTGTAGTTCGAGCCTGTTCAGGGTGGCTGTTTCATGAGATTTTTTCCGTTTCAGCCAGTTTATGGTGTTAGATTTTAGACTTTTTAGTTTATTGACTAGAGTACCCTGTGCATCCCCTGGTAGAGAGAGTGAAGGATCGGTCCAGACTATTTTGACAATCCAGTCGAATTCGGTCTCCAACATCCATGCCGAATTGAATTTGAACGGGTAGCTCATCCCTGGGTTGCCTTTTCCTAGCTGAAAGTAGATGGGTGTGTGGTCGGAAAGGTAGGTCAGGTCGACCCAGGCCCGTTCCATGTGTGATGGAATGAGCAAGTCTTCGGAAATCAAGAATCTATCGAGGCACTTTTCAATGCTGGAGGAGCCCGTTCTTCCATTTCTCCATGTAGGCAAGATTTCTGCGGGTTCCATGTCAACTAACGCATTTTTTGTGAGAAGTGAGTTGATGAAGGCCGCTAGTGGGTCAGTTTTTGCCCTGACGCCCCAGATTTCCTTGTTTCTGAGCGTGAAGTTCAAGTCTCCGATGATTATGAGGTCTTTTATGGCTAGTAGGCCCAGGCTGTCCAGCTTTTCCTAGAAATTTTTGCGCTCCAGGCACGGGCCGTAAGTGTTGAGCAGGGACAAGGAAGAGTTGAGTTCGTAACATGTGCCAGTTAAGAGGATACCACCCGGACTGAGAAAAGCCGTAAAATCAAAATGTGTTGGATCCCAGGCCGCCAAGAGTTTGCCTGAGCAACCAATGGAACTAGCTGCATAGGCCATCCAGTCAGGTCTGAGGGCAAATAGGAAATTTCTTGCAGCTTCAGCTTCCACTAGCATTTCTTGTAAAAAAATATTGTCGATCTGATCTTGTCGAGTAGACGTCTCATGGAGGCTAGTTTCAGGAGTCCTCCAACCCCTCTGATGTTGAGGGAGATAAGTATCATGGTTTAGCCCGAGCTTGGGATTTTATTGCTCTAAGGGCCTGATTGGATTGATCAGAAGGTTGTGAAGCTGAACTTGAAGCCTCCGCGATTGCCTTTTTCCTTGTGCTGCGAGTTTTGAGAGGTGAGATCTTCGAGGCCAGTCCTCTGGACCAAGAAGGGACTGTTGCACTGTTTTCAATCATTCCTGTGGTCGATGCTGAGATTCCAATGGGATGGGAAAGTTGTTTGCCTAGGTAAAGTGGTAGTGGGATAGAATCAAAGGGTAGAGGGGGAGATGGTGAAATGGTGTGGAGCAGATGGTCCAGGTCCCTGGCCGAAAGTGGTTGTTCCGAGTAGCCAGGGGGGTGGGTTCTCTTACCGGGGAATCTGAGTCAGCCGAGGGTAGAGTGAGTGTGTTTTCACTATGAGAGGGGGGCGAGGGTGGGGTGGAGTGGGTGGTGAAGGGCTCACTCGGCTCTAGTGGAGGTACCAAATCATCTAGTCGAGCAGGGATGGTGGGCGCTAGTGGAAAAACTAAGTTTTCATAAGCTGAGGTCGGTTGTGTGGAGATTGAATTCTATGAATTAATTTTGAGTCTCTCCCAGGCTGAAAGAGATTTATAAAGCGATGGACAGTAATACAAAATCTTGCTTACCATTGAATCATCAGGTGAATCAGTGTTCATTTCTTGTTGTTGAGATGGCGATTCCCCTGCAGTTGCATCAGATTGTGTGTTGTAGCCATTTATCCTGTCCCCTTCCGGCGAGGTTGCCTCTGTTTCAGTGGGAGGAAATTTGAAACAATCTCGTCTCAGGTGACCGATTCTGCGGCAGAAGGAGCATCTGAATGGGATTCCCAGATAGTCGATTCTTTGGGCAATAAGGTGGCCTCTCCAGTCTATGTTCAGGATTTTTGGAAGTCCTGCATGGATATCTAGTTCAACCATGATTTTTGCCATTTTTCGGTCAGATGAAGCCAGGGAGGCTGTGTCCACTGTTAGAAAACGCCCCAAAGAAGATCCGATAAGTTCCAAGGCTTGTCCACGGGTTATATCCCTAATGTGGATACATTGCACATGTCGATGGCATCCCACTAGAGAAGGACTTGCTTACCTTGTTGTGGCATGAAACAATTGAACCAACCATCATCTAACAAATTAAATGTCACTTTATAATAATATGTGTTGTGGTTGAATTCGACAACTACTCACAAATTAAATTAAATTTTAGAATAAGGGTAAAATTTATTTATTATGAAGTTTTGTTAATGTTTTTTGGAATGAAAAGGCTCATTTTTTAATGATTTTTTTTCATTAAACAAGATTTGTGGAGTTTTTAGTAAGTTGTTTATTTATTATTATTGTAAATCCATATTAATTTAAAATTTATCAATTGTTATTGATTGGCATTTGGGGTAAATGTTACTGACAAACAACATGTACACATACTCCAAGGGATCTAGGCGAATTTGACTTTGTGACCTCCTCTACCATATGGATTTGTCATAGAAAGTCAAACCACTTGAGTTAACCCTTGAGGGTTTTTTTTCCCATGGAAAACATCCTTGGTAAGATCCTTCAGGCATTTCCTCATACCATGAATGACACCAGAGGTAAATGTTGTCAGTGGACAACATGTACACTTAACCCCAAGGGACTAAGGTGGATTCAATTTCATGACCGCTTTGGCCAATATGACTTT
The DNA here is from genome assembly GCA_010110895.2 of Picea sitchensis. Lineage (NCBI taxonomy): Eukaryota > Viridiplantae > Streptophyta > Pinopsida > Pinales > Pinaceae > Picea > Picea sitchensis. Next base: position 9,512 of record SNQJ01S0106709.1, on the reverse strand, counting down.
GACACGGTGATTCAAACCACTTGAACTAAACCCTCAGGGATATATATGTGTGTGGCAAGGGGATGGGATGAGAACTCAAGTTTTTTTTTCATTTTCATTTATAAGCATTACACACACATGGAAATAACACATCTCATCCATATTGGGTTGTAGAGTGCACTTTGCTTCTCATTGCAATAAAAATTTCAAACGATTGATATATAAAAGAGAAACTTAATTTTAGAAGAAGCTTGGTTTATTTTTTGAAAAACTATAAATTCCAAAGCTTAACCAATAATTTAATGCCATATATTTTGAGTCCTTAGGATCCAAATCTCATTTTTCACAACTTACAGGGTGTGTACTTAAACTTGAGGCACATGGGTTGTCTCACTATTATTGTCCTTGTCACATCTATTGTTCATTTCGTTATATTAGTTGGGTTATGTTGGCCACGACTGGTCCAACTCCCACCACAAGGTGATTAATAATGCTTTATTAATCACGCAAAGCCCGATCATGGATCATTTGATCCAAACTCAACTCTAACGATTCACAATGATTAGATCGTTGACAATAAGAAGAATAATGGTACCTCCAATAAAACTTGAAAAATCCATCCCAAAAGTTTTCTATGATGTAATGAAGGTTATATAAAGAAATTCTTGTTGATATCTATTTTTCAAGTATAAAGCTATAAGTGAAAATTATGAATATGAAACACTACTAAGGTATCATATCATCCAAGTACCTTTAAGGGCCATGATTTGAACTTGGATGAATGATGTATGTGAGTCATATAGTTGCCATTACCAAAATATTCACAGCCTAACTAAAGTTTTTTTTGGTTTTTTAAACAAGCTCATTGTAATGCCATTGTTGCTTTTTCGTTTTTTTTTTAAACAAGCTCATTGTTGTTGGCTTCTATTAAGTTTATAGAAATGTTCCTTTTGTCTTCTCATGTTGGTTTCAGAAATTTCCAACTTAAAAAAGTGTGCAACTCTATTTCTTTGTCTACACAAAATTTATCAATGTTTCCATGTAATTCTATTTTTTTCTCAATTACATTTATAATTCATTATGTATCTTCATTTGCTATGATCCCGAGACTCTTTTCAACCCTACCTTAGAGGAGGCTTTGCTTGAAATTATATTTTCCAAAGGATTTAAATAATTTGTCTTAACTTGAATGGAGTACAATATCATAAATAACTATTCAGTATGTCAAGTTTCCTAATGCTTATTTTATATCTTATATCTTAAATTCAAGACCATAATATTTTTTACTAGTTATTAATGGTTAAACCTAACATTGGAAAATTTAAAAGAGATGAATCATATGCACTTTGTTTTACATGGTTCAACTTTTGAAGGGGTAACAAAAGAGTCTTTAAACTTAAAAGGCTTGATAGAGCCATATTTTTCGAGAAAAACACATTTTATGTTTACTTTGGAGGAACTTGACCAATCAAAGTTTCATGGGAGGCCACACTCTCATACCATTAACCTATAAATTTATCTATCGCTTGGGTATAAACCAAGATGTGGATGCCCAAAACTTATTATATCATGAATAAATCTTAACGATAAACCAAGATTTGGATGCCCAAAACCTATTATATCATGAATACATCTTAGCGATAAACCAAGATGTGGATGCCCAAAACCTATTATATCATGAATACATCTTACTTGAAAAATTAGAGTTTCCTTAGTTGTATTAGGAGATTTCGATATCCTATGCCCATACCTAGAGGAGAGGATGATTGGATTATGTGGTGGAAGACACCATTGCTCATATCACCTCTTGAATGAGGAGATATAGGTGATATATCATGAATACATTTTACTTGAAAAAATAGAGTTTCCTTAGTTGTATTAGGAGAGTTTGGTATCCTATGTCCATACCTAGAGGATGGATGATTGGATTATGTGGTGGAAGACACCATTGCTTATACCACCTCTTGAATGAGGAAATATAGGTGATATATTGCCTCAATCAAGCATAAGTGAAATAAAGAAGTTAAGGAATTGTACATTCTAAAAAAATAAAGATAAATGCACAATGTAGAAATATAGGTGATAGATTGCCTCAATCAAGAATACGTGAAATAAAGAAGTTAAGGAATTGTACATTCTAAAAAAATAAAGATAAAGGCACAATCCTTCATATTTATTGTAGTTGTTACCATAATAGGGGTTTCTTGAGGGTAAATAATGTGTTACGATGTTTTATGGTATGCATTTTCTATGATGGTTTATTTCTTATTTCAAAGTGGTTTAAAGAACATGAATTGTGTATTCATGGACTTGATTTAAAATTCATTTAATATAAGTAAAAATATTTTCATAGTGGATTAAAAAGTCATTATGTTTGTAACAAAAGAGTAAGATTTGTTTGATGGACTATCCATCGGAATATCTAAGGTAGTTTACATATCATACAATATTCAATTAACTTTTTGGCTTTTTTTATGGTATAAGTGTAATCTTTTATGCTTGCTCGACTTATTAATTTTAAACTAAGGGGAATTGAACCTTGTGGATCAAAATACCAACATAAGAAGGGTAAAGAAGTAGTATCAAGCCCCAAGCATGAAGGATGAGCACAAGATAAAACCCCATGATTACTTGGAGGAAGTAGTTGCAAGGTGGCATCACAAGTATTTGACATCTCCAGGAGTATGACCATGTTAATGGTATCCCTTGAGAGGAAGTTGGAGCCCTTTGAGGATCAATGTATTTTTCATGAAGAAGAAGAAGAATACAAAGAAGAGAAAGAAAATAAATAAGATCCAAATCCTAAAAGGGAAACTCCAAAACCTAACTTCTCAACCTTTTCTTAAAATGAAATCCAATACATATATCAAGCCGAAGGCGAGGTTGATATTTTTAAGTTAAATCATTGGTTGTGATAGCTATAAGTCTAGGTAAATGTACATAATGTAAGAGAGGAGAAACAAATAGCATTTTCTAGACTAAAGATGGAAGTTTTTTCCCACACTTGATGGGACAGCTACATCAAGACACTTAGGCTAGTAGGCGATCCACTAGTGACTAAGTGAAAAATATTTACAAATCTCCTTAATTCATAGTTTTATCCCATTAGAACTAAAGAGGACTAGATAATTTGGTGACATTACTAATGCTAGAGACAAAGATGGAATACACAAGAGTACACTATAGAGTTTAGGAAGAAATCCATTCATTTAGTAATATCTCCCACAAACATGGATGTAGTTATCAAGTACCTGGGTGGCCTACACAGTCATATAAGGAGGAAGTCATGTTATTTAAGACTAAGACTATTGATGAATCTTGTGTGCATGCACAATATATCAAGGCAGACAAGAAGAAGGGGCAACCAAGTGGTTCAAAACAACCTGACCAACACAATGCTTCCAAGAAAAGATAAAAGAAGAATTTGAAATGGAAATTAAATAAGAAGACTACCCCCATTGCACATGTATGCATTGACCAAAGTAAACACTCTACCCACTATAATACAAATGGTTACACTAAATAAAAACGTTGGAGGCCACATTATGAGTTGCATTTAAACATAAAAAATATCCTAAGAATAAGAACATGCTTGGCATGGACTTGGGGAACCAAGCAGAGAGCATCCCTAATGTAAAATAGAAGATTGTATGCATGAAAATATAGGAGGTAAGATACCTCCAAGACAATGAAGATAAATAAATAATGAAGCTTTTCCATATTAATATTCAAGTCAAGAAGACCAATGTAGATATTTTGTTAAATTTTGGTTCACATGCTAACTTCATTGCAAAGGACCTGGTAATTAAACTTGCCTCAAAGTTATATGATCATCCACACCCATGCCTATTGTGACGATGAACAAGGATGTAGAGTTGAAATTTAACAAGAAATGTAATATTAGATTTGACACCATTAGTGCAAATTTTATGATGAAATAGAGTAAATGTAATACTCCTTGATGTTTGCAGTGTAGTCTTTGGTATCCCCTGTATGTATGTATGTATGTGTTGGCATTGGAAGTCACTCCTGGATTGCAGCAGGAGCAGAGCCCAATGCCCATCAGTTTTATGTCACGATTTTTTTATAAAGGGGTGATCAGATGGAAGTAAACTCAGAACAATATTGTTCTAACTCCGAAACTAGGATAGACATGCAGAGGTAGGTGAGGTATTAATTAAACTTCAGACAATGAGTTGTAGTAAGGGTGAATAGGAGGAAGACTTTTGTGAGGAAGAGCTGAGGGATTTTGTAGGCATCGGGCTTCTAACAGCCTATAGAAGAAAAACTTGGATGTAAGATCTTCTTACACTCAAATATAGGCAACACTGGAGAATATAACAGTGTTACAATAAGTCATTTATCATAACACAGTCACAGTAATTCACATGAATCATTCGATCGTGAACTCTCTCAGTATTCGATGAAACTAGATGGGATAAGAAAGCTATATATTATAAAACAAGAAATCTCACATACAGATACATAACCATAGAACTAGAGCGTCTGTTAAAACTTTACAATCGGGATCTTTGCTCTACCATCGATACTTTCAAAAATACAAAAACTGAGTAAATATACTTAGAAAAATTCACCCAACAGAGGCGTGCTCGGACCTCCAAGGCGTGGCGTCCCTTCAGTCAAACTCGGATGGAAATCCTTCGTCATATGCCACCTCAACTTCACATGGCTCTTGCAAGGGGGTAGCTGATCCATTAAATGTTGATTTAGTGTGTGCAGACTTCTCTGGTTAGTCGAGGACTCGGCATGTCTTCTTTGGAAAAAACCAGCATACAGGACCGTCTCGGGTAGACTGCCTGTCGGATCCTCCATACCTTACAATTAATGAGTGAGGAGAGGTTTCAACCACCTCCTCCCACCTTCATTTACTCCTAGCAGGAACCAGGGTTGAGACCGAGTTGGACTGGCACCTGGAGATCATGGCAATCTCTTCTGCAGCTGAACCTGGCTCTTTTGGCCCTTTTTCACAACTCTTTCTTTTTTCCCTAGTGACCACGGGCCATGACCCTACGCTTATCCTCAAAGGCGCTTTCGGTGCTTCGCATCTCGCAGTTGGGAGGAGGTTGATCCTCGTTCTTCAAAGTCGCGATGTGCGAAGAGGCGATAGAGCCTAATCGCACACCACGTGCCCCTCTTTGATCGGACGACCCTGATCATATTCGGCGATACTGTGGGCCCAAATCTCGGATGCCTTTGGCACTTCACGTCTCACGGCTGGGAGGAGGCTGATCCTTATGCTTCAAGGTTACAATAGGCGAGGTGGTGACATAGCCCAATCATGCACCACGTATCTCTCCTTGATCAGACGACCCAGAACACTTTCGGCGATACTGTGGGCCCGACATTAAAAGCTCTTTGCATTTTGCGACTCGTGAGTTCGTGGGTCGAAAACCCTCGGCTCCTCTTTTCCAAACTCCCGATACCCAAGATGGAGATACGGGTCTGGCTCCTTTTCTTGTCAGCGCCCTCCACACGTAACTTTCGGCCAAGGCTCAGGTGCTAGCGCCTCTCGCAGCTTGCGACCTCACGAGTTGGAGTGTTGAACTTTGGCATTCTCCTCTTGCGAAGTCCTGAGATGTGATGGTCAGCGATGGTTGACTCCCCTTTGAACACTTCTCGTAACTCGCGATCTTGTGCAACCAAAGGATATGGTCCGCCCTTCGAACTCATGAACCCTGAGTCCGATAAATAGTCCCACGCTTAAACTGATCGTGATCAACGGCCCTCGTAACTTCGCGAGTGCTCCATGGAGAATTCTGATCGTTCACTTCCTTGAAAACTTCTGCGCTATACTTGGTGCGACTCGGTTGACTGCTCGCTTGATTTTAAGCCCGAAAAAGACTTCTGTGTGTTTCACATTGCGCTCATGGCTATGATTTCGAACAAAATGTATTTGTTAGGTTTTTTACGCTCCATTTCTTTGCATTTATGCCACAGGCTCAAATCTTGGAGAGAAAACACCCCCTTGCAAGAATTTGCACTAACAGTAGGCTCCATGGGGGATAGAGTCATCCCTGCGATGCTCTAAGAACTCATTTTGCAGCTCCAGTGCCTTGCTATTGGGCTATGGAGTCATTTACTAAGCCGAAAAATAAAAATAAACAAAGAACCAAAAGGACAATATTTACAAACAAAGGAGCCGTCTAAGTCTCAAACAAAACATTTCTTCAGAAAATGCCCATTTATTGCGCTGCTGAAAACCTCTTCACCCTCCAAATCCTACAACCTGTACGTGTTATTTGAAAAAACCTCAGAGATTTTGAAAGGCCCGATCCATAGGGCATCAAACTTGTTGTGTTTTCCCTTATCATGTCTGGGTGCATCCCACTTAAGCACCAAATTCTCGATCTCAAACTCCTTCTTCCTGACCTTCCTGTCAAAGGCTTGTCTGACCTTTTGTTGATGACTATGAGTTGTGTCCATCACATGTTCCCTGATCTGTTGTACTTCCACCATCTGACGAATCCTTATGACCATATGGTCCAGCTCTCCTTCATAATCTTGAAAGAACTTCACTACAGGTAAGGCGAGATGAGTAGGAAAAACCGCCTCTGTTCCGTAAACCAGCTGAAAAGGCGAGGTGCCCAGGGACTTCTTCGTTGTCACTCGATCGACCCATAGAGAAAATTTGAGCTTTGAATCCCAAGCCCTCTTATTATCTTCCAATAATCTTTTAATGAACTTGATTAGGATTTTATTGGAAGATTTTGCTAGTCCATTTCCTTGAGGATAATAGGGGGTGGAGTGAATTAGCGAGATCTGGAACTGCTCACAGAACTTAATCAGAGGCTTAGATTTGAACGAAGCAACATTATCAGTGACAATCCTGCTGGGACAGCCAAATCTGGCTATGATATCCTCCAGGAAGCTGATAATTACTTTGTGTGATGCACTTCTGGTGGGGGTAGCTTCTATCCACTTGGTGAAATAGTCTATTGCAGTCAGGATCCATCTGTGTTGGCCACGTGAGGGAGGATGTATTTCCCCGATGAAGTCCAGCCCCCATTGTTGAAAAGGTGTTGGAGCCACTACAGGCTTCAGTGGTAGTGGTCTAAGATGCTGCTTTCCTGAGAAATTTTGGCATTTGATGCAGGCTCTAATTTCTCTGCAGACATCAGTGAATAAAGTGGGCCAGTAATACCCATCCCTGAGGATTTTGTGAGTTGTGGTCTTCTAGAAATGATGCCCCCCACAAAGGCTGCTATGGAAATCAAACATAACTTTCTGGGCTTCTTGTGGATTCAAGCACCTTAAAAATACCCCTAAAGGGTCTTTCCAGTACAAGGTTCTGTCAATGAGGCAATATCTGACCGCCTTGATCTTTAAAGCTCTCACCTTACTCTTTCCCATTCCATCAGGAGGCTTCAACTCTTGCAGAAAATACAAGATATCTCTATACCAGGTGCATTCTACTAGCGATAAGTCACCCTGAGAACCTTTGTTGGATGACTCAGCTTGTTGATTTTCTGAACAAGCATTGATGAAGCTGATCCCCAAGGCTCTACAATTGGATTCAACTAGTAGCTTGGCTAAACCCTACCCCTTAACCAACTTGGTGGGATTTATTTCCAGGTCAAACTCAAGGATCTTAGCAATCCATTTACCCTTTCTCCCATCTATGTCGAGTTGTATAAGGATGTCCTTAACAGAGGTTGAAGGAACGTATGCGGTCACCTTTGAGTGTAAGACATAGACTCTGAAAGATTTGAGAGATTTCACCAAGGCATAGGCTTGCGTCTCCATGATTTCATACCTGATTTATGCATCTCTTAATTCTTTACTGAAGAAGGCAATGGGTTGTTCTCGCCCTTCCTCATTTTTCTGCAATAAAACCGTTGCTACTGTATCAAAAGAAGCAAAAGAAAAAACTAGGAAGGGTTTGGAATAGTCAGGACTGATCAACACAAGTGCCTCAATCAGTGCCCTTTTTATTTGGAAGAAATATTCCCTGGGTTCAGTGGTCCACTTCACTTCATTTCCATTTATCAGCATGGATGTGATGTGTTTCACCAGTTCAACAAAATTTGAGACGGACCTCCTCATAAAGTTAATCTTTCCTAAAAAGGCCTGAACTTCCTTTCTAGACCGGGGAAGTGACAGAGTCTGAATTGCCTCTACCCTGCTGGGATCAATCCTCACTCCTTCTATTGATACTATATGACCTAACAATTTCCCCTCCTTCATAGCAAACAAAGATTTCTTGGGGTTTAAGGATAGGCCAAACCTCCGACACTTCAAAAACACTTTTCTTAGGTGACAACATTGCTCTTTGTCAGACCTGGAGAAGACTGTGATGTCATCCAGATAGATCACCACAAACTAATATTTTTCCCCAATGAAGGCTATATCCATGGCCCGCTGAAATGTTGCTCCTGCATTCATCAATCCAAAGGGCATTTTGGCATACATGAATGTGCCCCAAGGAGTGGTGAAGGCCATTTTTTCTCTGTCCTCTGGCATTTCTAATATCTGGTTATAACCAGAAAAACCATCGATCATGGATATCCTAGAGGCACCAATTACCCTCTGCAATATGTGTTCCATGTTGGGCAGGGGATAATTGTCTTTCTTTGAGCTCCTGTTCAGGTTCCTGAAATCAACAGAGAGCCTGATTTCTCCACTTTTCTTTCTTACCAGGACCAAATTGGCCACCCATTCAGAATATCTCAAGGGGACAATGATTTGGGCATATAACAACTTCTTCACTTCTTTTTCCATGACAGGCAGCAACATGGGATTTATCTGTCTTAGCTTCTGCCTAAATGGCCTAGCCTCCTCCTTCAGTGGGATCTTGTGTTCAATGACAGATGTGTCATATGTATTGAGGTCTTCATATGTCCATGCAAACACATCAACAAATTCTCTTAATAACTCAGTATATTCAGCCCTCTATTTTCTGGTTAAACTGATCGACAACTTGACAAACTTAGGCTCCTCCTGTGTGCCAATGTTGCACTCAACTATGTCAGCATCTTCATCTGAAACCCTACCCTTTACTGCCACATCATTCCCATCGACCAATCTTTCTAAAGGGACTAGTCCCCTCTGAATGTGATTTCTAGGCAGTTGAATAATCTGGTGATTAGCAATTTCATTAAAAAACACCTCAGGGTAATGGTCACCTTCAAGGTCAGGATCCTGATCAATGTGCAACGTAGAAAATTCATCAACAGATTGGAGAAATTTTTCTATTTCAAGATCATCATCGAATACCTTCCAATGCTTGACATTGTCGGGTACATAGGGCCTATATTTTATCTCAACATCATATTTGATCATAGACAGTAGAGGGATCTTGAACCGGCTAGTTGAAACAGCTAAAGAATCATCCACAACATTATCCTCCCTTGGGACAAAAGAAATGTTGAAAGCTGAGAAGAAATTATCAATCAGGTCCCATACCTCGTTCCTGTAACTTCTGAGTCGAGGATGCTTGGCCCGATAGACATTCCTGACTTGTTGGATTATCAATTCATCATCTCCGAACACTGCCATCTCCCTTATTCCCGTTT
>SNQJ01S0106708.1:5501-35317 GCA_010110895.2 Picea sitchensis | reverse complement strand
TGTCGATTATCCACATATCGTCTTCAATTGTCCCGGTAAGTGCTGAGTAATGTAAGACACTGATTGTTTCGCACATGTCTTCGGTTGACTGATAACTAGTCATGCCTTGATCCAAAACTTCAACTGCGTCATTTCTCTCTTCTGAGAAAGTCAATAGGTGCGCTAAGTTAGGGCGCATATGGATATCTTCTCCTTGAGCAAGATGCTCCATCACAAGGTGTCGGATTTGAGAATTAGAGTTTCTGCAACTTCTACTGTTAGTAACCCTAGCTGCAGTTCTTTGGAAGCTGCTCCTGCTAGTAACCCTAGCAGTAGTTCCTCAATGAGCTCAATACCTAGAGGTTATGTTTTCTTCCAGTGTTTTAGGCTGACTGAAGGGGGTGTGGACCCATAACCTATTAGAATATATAGGATTGTGCTCGTTTAACCATTGACGATACCCTCGTCACCCAATCACAGGCCGAAGCCACCCTCCGAGCACCTTGACCTTGAACGAGAAGAGAATCCTGGTTGCAATCAATAGCCAAGAGAGGCCAAATGCACCAAGCAAGAGAATAGAAACTAAACTGAACAGATGATCCCAGCCAGAAGCTAGCGCACCACTTTCCCAGCTCTCCTAGAAACTTGTGCACCAAACTGCTGCTGCCTGCAACTACCTGCGCAGATTTATCTCTCATGCAACTGCTGAGATGTGTAATAATGAAACGGGCACCCTGTATTTATAGTGGACTGGCCAGTCTAACTGGGGCCGACTTCTCCTTTTGGGCATCAATAAATTCAATATAAATATATTTGTTCAGCTGACAACTTTTCTAGGGTTTCCTTCAATTCTTTGCTTCCTTCCAAAGGATTCTAGTCTTGTCATAGGTCACAATAGAGTTTCATACCTCCCGAAGCTACCATAATATTAACAGGATACACACGGGAGAGGAGACACCAGACAAAAAAAGAACGTAATCTCACAAGGGAGATGCGAAAGCTCTCCAGCGAGTCATGAACTGAAGGCCATGAGCTTGATGCCGAGGAGATTCTGAGAAACCTTGCCGAGGCCATAACCAAGAGAGAAATCTCCGAGTTACAGAGAATAGGACCCAAACAGAAGAGAAAACGGAGGAAGAACCCTCGAGAAGTGTGAGAATTCCCTGGTGATATCATGGCTTGCCACGGAAGTGTCCAAAGTGCTAAGAATGAATGCCTCTGTGCCTATGGTCGGGTGGAAGGATGAACACCCAAAGTTAGTTGGTTGGAGACAACTTGTAATAGATAAGCGATTTCCTACCTTGTGTAATTTAGCCGTAACTGTGTATGAATTGGTTATACTGTGTATGTTTCAGGAATTGTGCATATTTCTTAATGGATATACTGTATCTCCCCTATTTCTGCTTGATTGTATAACTAGGCCAATAAGAAATTATATGGTTAGGAGATGGTTTTATACTCGTAAATGCTTATGTCCTATGGAGGCATAAGCCAGAGTCAGGAACTGTGTGTTCATCGACCCCGAACACAATTTCATGTACGCATGCCAACCCTCCTAATTGTTTAGAGTCCCTTGGAGGACGAAGTTTGTTAAGCTCAAGAGAGGTAGTTTATATCGGCATAGGCTCTCTACGAGGAAAACCGAACCCAGAACTCCTTAAGTCCTGGACAAGCTCAGGAAGGATCACACCGTTGTGTGCAAGAACCCTGCATGGAGTGCAGAGGTTGAGAAACCCTTTGGAGGTTTCAGAACATATGAAATCTCAAGAGTGACAAATAGACCGTGATCGAAATCAGATCTGAACCATTGGTTCAATTCGGGGAAATAGAGGTGAGGATTTCCCCAAAGTCTTGAAGGGCGAATCGACGATTCGCAGGGGAAAATCTAGACCATTGGAGCCTACATCCAGACATCCAGAGAAGAGTGCGTAGGAGAATAGACCTGAACAAACAGATCGAGCACAGGGGATCGATAGCCGTCGGATCCAGAAAAGGCACACGAGGTTTAACCTGGTGCATGCAGGGGAGAGAGGACTCATCAAAGTCCTGAAAGTCCCGAAGTATTTGAAATTGTCCATCAGCATAGGACACATGGAAGTTGGGTAGCATTTCGCTGACTTGCAACTTGGAGTGGTCAAAGGGTAAGACCACACGAACTCACGATTCACGAAATCGCGACGTGATCATGGTCGTTGATCCATGAGTGATCTGGACCATCGGTTTAGTGTGAATAACTTTCAGCATTCACGAAATCAGAGGGCAAGACCGATCTTCACAAGTTGCGAAATCCTTGTATACAAAACCCCGATGCGTTCTATGGATGAGCCGATTTAGTGTGAATAAGTTTCGGTGTTTCGACATTCGGGAAACAAGAGGGAAAGACCCCTCATCTTCGCAAGTCGCGAAATCCCAGTATACAAAACCCTGACGCGTGATTAAGACTGAGTGTCTTTCAACACCCTTAAGCTCAGGAGGGATAGTGACCGTCAGATCCAGATCAACGAGGGTCATTGATCTCATACACAAATTCCCATATCGAAATTTGGGGATTGGAGTGACAAGAGATTTGGAGTCGCTGCATTGTGAAATCCCAGTTCACGAAACTCCAAAAAGATCTGGACCGTTGGATCCAAATCATTGAGGATCGTTGGATCTCGTACAAGAACTCGTGTATCGGAGTTCGGGGAATGGAATGACCAGTGGTTTGGTTCACTACATTTCGAACTCCTGGTTACCGAAATATCGATATGGCCAGGACCACCAGATCAGGGGGAGATTCACAGCCATCGATCTCATCGAAGGTAAGATTTTGGGTTTCGGGGTTTGAAGATTCGAAAGACTTGACTCTCTTGCATTGTTGAGTCGCAAAATATGAAAGGCGCCTCTTGGCTTGGCCTGTGGTCATAACCAACGATCACATGGAGGTGGATAAGGGAAGAGCTAGCTTGCGCTAGGCCTCCGTAGGAATTCAGGGATTCTATCCCTTGAGGAAGAGCGAAAATTTTATTTTTTCCATAGTGGGTATGTGACACAGGTGTTATTTGGTTTTGAGACAAATACATACTAAAGAGATACAACACTGATTTCTGCAACTTATTTAAAGCAGCCCAGAACTTAAATGAACAACCTTGAAGATCAAGAAGTTGAGAGGAAACATATTTTTACAATTTTGAAAGCTATTTTCAAAATAGATCTTTCGGTGGCTTAGGTAGGCTTTCACATCTGCCCTTAGCCACCAAAATAAGAGTTTTCGGTGGCTTACAGGCTAGAAATTTTGGCTCCTTAGCCACCGAAAGCGCAAAAAATTGCAGATTGCTCTTCTTTTTTCTCAGATTGATTATTTTTTGATCCAGATGCCTCGAGAGTGGTTTATAATGATAGATAATAATTAAAGGGATACAAAACATCATCCCTTTTAAGCTTTTGAGGTAGATCATGAGGCAAGAAGACTAAGTGGTCTTTTTAATTTTGGGTAAAAATGCACAAATTTTGGTCAAAAGGTCAAAATTCGACTTGGTTGAGTGTATTTAGGAGAATATGGTCAAAGATATTATAAAATATCATCCATGAGTGTAGGTGGAACTTCATTTGATCAATAGAAATATTCTAGGGATCAATTCCTAAAATGTAGTAATATGACTAGATTTGGAAATTTTGATTTTCCTGTTTTAGTCACCTTCTTGGGAGACAGATCCCGATCAATGGAAGAGTATTTTTCGAAATTGAAGGAGGTTTTTCATAATACTGGGATGATATTCAATAACCTCTCTCATTTTCCCAAGATATATTTTTATTTGTGAAATATAGGTCAATATTTGAGCACCATATTTCCAGAAATTAAATACTCTGTTTTTCCTGTTTTAGTTATTGTCTTTGAGGAAATATTCTGATGATATGGAAGAGTATTTTTAGAAACTGGAGGAGGTATTTCATAAGAAATGTCTGATATTCAATAAACTCTCTCAGTTTCCCAAGATCTATTTTGGTTTGGAGGATATACATGAATCTTGGAGAAACATATTTCCATAAATTTCTATTTTTTCCAGCCACCTCACAAATTCAAATTTGTGATAGATATCTTCCACAAATTAAAGATAGAATAAGTGGTTATCAGATCCATATTTTGAGGATCTCAAATAAGTTGTAAAAGATATATAAGCATGTTTATTCCATATTGTAAATGGGGGGGTCGACTATGGGGACTTGACCACTACTATTGTATTCTTCAGACTTTTTGAATATATATCAAACATAAGCTTCTTTTGTCATCTCTGTTCAAACTTTCGTATTCTCTCTTATCCTACTTGTATCTGAATATTATGTTTGTTATTTATTGTTTATCTGATGTATTATAAATTTCAAATTTTCATTACATCCATAAACATATAATCTGCAAGTACTTCACTTATTTTATCTGGCCATTCATATGTACTTTGTGTATATGTTTATGCTAGTATTATAGGTATTCTCCATACTTTCATTGTTTATCAAACCTTCTGAACACCTTTGGTTGAAAGAATTATATTTCTGAAAGTATTCATATATGTCTAGAGTGTGTGATATTTGATTGAGTCATCCATCTCAATCCATTTGATTAAAACATTGTAAGATTAGTTAAGTTACCAGGCATCTCTGAGATACAACCTAGGAGAGTTTCCTGGAGTGATAACATAATGTAAGATAAAGATAGAATAAGATCGTTGCATCTATATTATTCTTTCTAAGCTAGGTAGTGCATATTCTGTGTTTGTATCTACCTTTTATGCCATGCAAGAGGCTATAGGGACAAGTTATAAAAAACCCAGTCTCAAGAATTTTTGTGATGCTTTGATTAGAGAGAAAGATAAGCTTGTACAACTTGGAGTGATAAACACTATAGGTACCTCTAACAAATCTTTAGTCATCCATCAGAAATATAAACCCAAGAATCCCAAGAAGCAACATCCTTGCCACAACAAAAAAAAATATAAGGGTCCCAAACCCACTCAGACAACTTCCACTCCTAATTGTGACAAAGGAGCAAAATATAAAAGTAAGAAGATTGACAGACATTGCAACTTTTGTGATAAATATGGTCATGATGAGTCCAAATGTTTCAAGAAGATGGCAGCTTTAGAAGCAATGATTAATAAGCACAATATCAGTATTGATTTTGCTTCTTCTTCTCATGGACATGCACTTTCTGCTTCTGGTTTCTCCTTCAATACAACTTCTACTTCTTCTTATGATGCGTGGCTTATTGATTCTGTAGCATCTTATCACATGGCTAAGGATAGAGACATATTTTCTGATCTAAATGAATGTAACACCAAGAAAATATTTGTTGGTGATGATAGATCTCTTAGTGTTGAAGTATCTAGAACAGTTCAAGTATAAAATGTCATTTCAATGATGTATTATGTGCTCCAAGTGGTCGCGTTGGCTGGGGCCGTGGAGTGGATGTTTCCTCGTAGGGGTTTTACCACGTCAAAACATCGGTGTGTTGATCTTTGATCTGGTTGTGTGAGTGGTTACTGAAGGTGTTCGTCCTCTGTTGGAATACCTTTTTTGTCGAACAAGTCACTCCAATGGATGCCAATTGGGAGCCAACTACGATTCTGCAACAATTTCCTCATCTCAAGCCTTGAGTAAAATGTTGTTTTTGAAGGGGGAGGGCATGTTAGGGACCTAGCCTCCCTAACCCCTCACATAGGTATAATAATATATTTTCCATGTAATAAAGGCTAATATTAATAAATTATTAACAAGGCCTAGTAATAAGGAAGAATAAGTCAAATGTAAGAAGACCTAATAGAAGCTTCCTACCAGAAGATCTTCCTCTAGATTGTCTTTTTTTGGTAGATATATTTATATAAATAGGACGAGGGCATGAGAAGTTTGGTCTTGAGAATTATTGTAATAGAGCGTTTCTCCTCATAGGAGGTTGTCCCCTCAAGAGGCAAGTGAACATTGCTCAGTAATAGTGGGTATTATTTTGGTGTTGTGGTTTCATCTTATTGTGTTGTTCCGTTGTTATTCTTTTGCAATTATATTTCTATTTTCAGCTATTATAGTAGATCCGGTACCTTAAAAGGATCATCCCATGACATATCATAGTGAGAAACTATCATATGTATTTTGTAAGTACCCTACATATAACAAATAAATGCATTCCATCATACAAGCCTCTCGACAATGGAAGCACTACATTCTTGGGAAGGAGGATTAATCATCCTCACTAATCACAAGCATCCGCGTACCATGGTGACAAGGAAAATTATAGAATGATCACTATCGTACTGGTCCTCATACTTGCAATAGTTCCATCTCAACATCAAATATAAGACATGTAGCATCAATTGTGTCGCTGAATGTCTTAGTCGACCTTTAGTTGCAACCTTAACAATGATACTCCACCGTGGCCGTAAGGCATCCAAGTGGCCCCAACTCTACAAGAGCTATCCTGACTTCACTACCTCACTTATGAGATGCTAGGAATAGGCATGGATGCCACTAAATTTCATATTTAGGATGGTTTTCAGGTCATCTAGGCCACCTTTTGTGTTCCTTCCGCGAGCGCATGGGTTGATCAGCTCACTGCAGTTGGATGGAAGGACATTTTAGCATGGAAAAACTGTCACATTTGCAAATCATTTTCATCGGTTGAAACTTTGACAAGACGCCAACAAGTATATCAGATCATGCACTTCCACGCCATTTCCAAATTAGCTACTAAGAAGCAAGCACCAGACACCCTCTCTACTTTACTCCGACAGCCATGGGAATCCATATCGATGGACTACATGTTGATTTTCCTTCAAGTAGGGAAATGACTGTGTTTCTGTGGTGGTTGATCAATTTTCTAAGATGGCCATCCCCACAACTCCAAGAAGAATATCACGCTAAGGCCACTTTACCATCTTCTTTGACCGTTTAATGGATACCACGCACTTCATCTTATCGTATCATGACAACAGTTCCTCAACATGCTTTTGTCTAGCCTCTAGTCACTTTTGGACAACATGCTCACCAAATTAATCGCCCACCCCCAAACCGGGATACGACAAAGGTCTTCAATAGAATGATCGTGAATATCTTGCGCATGTATAACTCCAAAAATCAATGCAAATGGGATGAGAATATCACCTATGTTCAACACCTTTAATTACAACAAACTTTCATAGCTCAACCAACCATAGACCCTTTCAAAGTAGGTTGGGATTTCAACCATTGGGTCCAATTGATGTCACACTACCCATTGCATCCACACAGAAGAATCATCCCATGCTAATTTGAGGCCTAAAATCCACCAAGTTTATTGAACAAATTCAACACATCTAAAAATAGGTCCATGATATTTTACATAAAGCCAATGCTAAGTACAAACAATGCCAGGATCAACATATCGAAAGACAATTTTCAGGTGGGTGACAAGGTTTGGCTACATTTGCAAAAAGAGCACCTCACCCCATCAAGGGTTTCGTCCACTCTGTTATGGACTTTACACCATCACCAAGGTTGTGGGTGCAATGCTTTTGAGCTATATTCTCCTTGGCCTCGCACTCTTACATGTTTAATGTGGACCTCCTTTCCAACCATTTCCCACCATTATTGGACACATCAAAGATCACATAACATTTGACATCGATAGAGCTCAACCCTCATTGCATGGAATATGCAACATTGATTAGATCATGGACACTCATATTAAGTGCACTTGACAATATAGCATCCAACTTTATCGGTTTGTCAAATAAGGGCAACTCCTACAGCAAGGCAAGTGCCTCACCAAAATAAGTTCGAATTTTCCACATGATGGGGAACAACGCAATGGAGACCATTTGTTCCTTAGGCATGGTCTGATCCAGATGGAAATTAGTGGCCACCCACCTATTCCACTAGCTCAAAGAATAGTCTTTTCATTTTGCAGTTTTTCCCTAGTTTTTGAGAGTCTTTAAACTTTGGGGCTTCATTTTGAGGCCCTAAACAAGTTTTTAGCCAACACACGCTTATAGGATTTAGCCAAAGTGTGACTACAACATGTCCTCAGATAGGTCTTTTCCTCAATGAGCTATTGTGTGCCTAAACAAAGATCGTATGCGATTTACGCATTCCATGAATTTGATGTACCAACTTAGCCCATTGGAGCCCACATGAATTTGCACTTCATGTCCTAGGGTTAGGTTTTTGGATGTTTAGGGTTTTCATTTATGATTTATGTTAAAAGGCCTTTGGAGCCACATAACTGATTTTCATGAATGAGTATAGTCACACATCTCTAGATAAACTTCACCATTCAGCAAGTTTTTTTCAAATTTCTTAGCTTCAACATATTCTCTTATTAGTGAATTTTACTATGTCTCTCAGATTTTCTCAGACATCTCAGATTCCATTTCATTCCATTTATAAACTAATAAAAAATTTAGTTTGCATGGTATACCTAAGGAAATCATATCATAAAGAGATGTTAAATTTACTTCAAATGTTTGGAAGTATTTGTTTGCTGGTTTTGGGACTAAATTATTATTTAGTATGACCTACCACCCTCAAAATGATGGTAAATAAGAGAGGGTAAACTAGGTGTTGAGGACGTGGTTAAGGCGTATGTGATGCACCAACATAATAAATGGGAATAATATCTACCCTTGGTGGAGCTTGCCTACAATGATGGTTATCAGAAATAATTGAAAATGAGTCCTTTGAGGATCTTTATGGTAGACAATACAATATTCCAATCAACCGAGACAACCCAATGGGAAAAATTACACTTGGGCTAGATATGCTCAAGGAAATGGAACAACAAGTAACTCAAATAAAAAATATGAAAGTGGCCTAGGATAGATAGAAGAGCTATGCAGATAAAGGACTCTAGAGAGTTCAAAGTAGGGGAACGCGTGTATTCCCCAAATTATACTTAGAAGAAGTTCCTTGAGAATGGAAACTTGTGAAAAGATCTAAACCTCTTTGTGCACCTTTTGAAATTTTGGTCAGAGTGAGACCTGTAGCATATATATTATCTTTACCTCCCACAACAAGAACATAATTTTTTTCCATGTTTCCTTACTTAAGAAATATGTACATGATTATAACCATATAATTGATTGGTCTACGATCCGTGTGAACCAGGGAGAATTCGTGCCAGAACCATAATGTATACCAAAAATGAAAGAGATCCCACTAAAAAACAAAACCATTGCACATGTCAAGGTGCATGGAAACACTTTGGCCCATGAAGCTATGTGGGAAATGGAGGATGCCATGAAACATGCATATCACTTTTTGTTTAATTTGGAGCGTATAAAAGTCATAGCGGTAGATAAAACACCAAGGACAATGTTCCTTTACGGGTGATTGTAATAATTCCTTTTTTCCCCAACTTATAAATATAATTATATTATTGCTAAAAGACTATGGAAAAATATGTTATGTTTGGATTTTGGGAAATGATGAACCCTTGCTAAAGAAGGTAGAATATTTTTATTAAATAAAATGAAAATTATTGAATAAATGTTGAAGGTGTTTCCTATATATATTATGTTTCCATGAGAGGGAATGGTGATGGAAAAACATGACTAGTTGAGATTACCCATGTCAATCAATACTCTACTAAATTAAAAGTGTTCCAAACCCAAGATTGTCCTCTGTCCCAAAAAATTCATTTTACCAGTCAGACTGGTAGTTGGGTAAGTTGTGGGTGGGAAATCCTCCCACGACTAGAAGCACTGTTGGTCATGCACGCAGAAATGACCTAAAGATTCTACTTTTTACCATCATCCCGCGCTTCAAACCCCCATTACTCATATGTAAATACAAGGCTCAAGATATTGATTTGACGACCCATTTTCACAGGTTTGATGTCGATCCTTTTTCGCACTTGGTCGTTCTTTGATCGCAGAACTCTCCTCCCAATGCTGACTCGCATTCACTAAAGACAAACAAAGCAACCTACATGCATTTGATCTATGAAATAATGGGTTAGAGTTTTAATCAATCATACAATCAATATTCCAATACGACAATCTCATATGGCGGGACGGGAAAAGCAATAATTTTATTAACTTCACAATGATACCCATAAATGATAAAGTTACACGCTTCCCATCCTGCCCTTCCTTTCTTCCAATCGCCTTCCAACTTCTTTGCTTTATACTTTTCTTTGCATAAGGATGGCTAAAGGTTGGGATAAAGGGAATGCTTAATCGGCATAGTTTCTTTACTATGATTCTCCTCCTTCAAATGGGGTCCCCTAACCCTTCTTTTATAGGCTAGAAGAAGTTAGGTATTTGGTCGAGTGACCGACTATGGATGGTCAGTTTGTTTAGTTAACTTACCCAAAGTCGTGTGTTCCATCAACAAATTTCATTTTCTCATGCTTTTGTAGGTACACACGCAGTCGCTTTGGTCAGCCTAGCATGTACATGCATGCAATAATGGAGTAGGGAATGTGGGTTTATAAAGGGGTTTTAAGAAGAGTTGTTCGTTTTGGCAAAGAAGGACCAGATGTACCGATGCCGTAAGACCGGGTGAAAATTAAGGTTATACCAGATGCTCTAATTTGTGAGGTCGTAAGCATCCGATGGTCAAATACATTAACAATATTCACCAATGTTCCAAACAAGTGAGCCCAGGACCGTAAATCGAGGTGTCGTCACAAATAATATTTGTCCACCGGAGGTGGGGATACCCATGCTTGGGATAAAATAAACTCATGTATACCAATCAAATACACAGAGATCCATGTCATATAACTATACAAAGTGTATCCTCGAGCAATACACAACATATATAACTTCGAAATCAAAAATATACATGTAGAGAATCCATCTTCTAGAAGATTGTAAGGCCTGATGGCTGGAGATGGATAGCCTCGAGCTTTATTAAACAACTTAAAATCTTCAAAACTCGGGTAGAGGTATTTATGGAAAGTGTATGACTTCACTACCCAGAGGTGGCTACAACGACTCGCCTACCATGGACTGTAGAATCTTGATGGACGTGACCTAAGGCTTCGATTTCGAACAAAGACTTGATTGACCCCTTTAGATGGCCAGTATGAGGGAAAGATACAACCGCAGAGGGGCCGGATTCGTGCTTGGGTAAAACTTCCCTCGGACAATAGCATGACAAATGATGAGACTCATGCAACATGACATTAACATAAGTTTACAAGGCATTAGGAAACACAAACTCTCCATATGTTTAGAAGAATAACCAAATGGAGGAGGACAATACTCTATGTAGCGAGAACAACTATTTAAGGTCATATTAAATCCCGTATTTAACGTAATCAAATCGATAGATGTGATTTATCCAAGGGCTACATCATTAGCCGCCAATACAAAGAAAATACTTTTTCCTTCCTCTTTTGGGGTATATTTTGTCTTTTCAATAATTTTGAAAAAATAAAATACCTTTACGTTGGCAAAGGAGGAATGAGTGTCGAAAACATACAAGTTCGAGGCACAAAGGCAAGACAAGATTGATGTTCAAAGAAAGGGCACTCGGGAAAAATCCCTCTTGGGGCTAAAGGAGTCAAGACGCAGAGGAAAAGTGCTGGGCTGTGGCTTTCGATAAGGTACATGCTTTAGATGGTTCAAGAGCAACATGGAGCCTACATTAGACCAAATACGCAAGGATGAGACACGTGATGCGATTAAGTGTGACACAACAAAACTCCTTCCATGTAAATTTTAACGAGCCTAGAGAAGTTAAGCTTGGTGGTTTTTCATTTAGAGAGTCTGAAAACGTGAAAGGAGCATCTCCGGCGGGGTACCTTTTCAAAGCAGTCTAGTCGAAAAGGTAAATTGAAATCTAAAAAGACAGTTCATTCAAAACCATTTTAACGGCGTGATAAAGCATAAAGATCACTCAGTCAATTTTTCATTTTTAAGGAGTCCGAAAAACTTAATCTTATGGACTCCATCAGAATGTTCTTCTGACCATTTTAACGAGTGTGAAAGAATAAGGTCACTGACGATCTTTTCAATTTTAGTCCCCCAGGCCCAAAAGAGCTTAATCAGGACCTGGGTTCCTTTTGTAAAATTTAGTCCCTCAAAGCCCTGTAAGATACCGAGGCAATTTCTTCCGCAGACTACAAATTCTTAGAGCATAATTCCTTGTTCACATACAGCTTGACCATCCGCACTAAAAGTGGTAAACTACCGTCGATGACTAAATGTTAGTTTAACAGCGGAAAGGCCAGCTGAAGATCACTGACAATATTTTCACAAGCTAGAGGGTATCAAAAGGGCTTAAAAGAAGACCTGCTATGTTTGGGAGTCCCATGGGTGAGGTCAAGAGTGATAAAGAGTCATGCAAATGAGGCTCAAACTCATAATCAGAAAAAAAACTAAAGAACTCGGTGCCTACAACATTAGGTGACGGGAAGATGGACACCATAGTGCAACCGGGATCTACCTAGGGCATCCTTGTTAAGGTAGGATCTATCACCAAATCACACACTTCTAAAGCAATAGTGATGGTTTTGTGTTGCAACTTGGTGGGATCAAACCTATGGCAAAGGAAAAAGACAAAAGTAGGTGGAACCTAACTTATATGCTCAAGTTGGTTATCCGATATTTTCCCCACGACCGTCCAAAGTGACCCAAAACTCCAAAAATGTCCTGATACCCGATCGTGAACTTCCAAAGCAATCCTCAATCACTCTAAATGGTTTTCAAAATTCAAAAGCTGAAAATGATAAGGGGGCCAAAAAGTGACAAAAAATGTGTCTATAAATAGAAGCCTGCAGCTCATTATCACCATTGTTGATTTTGAAATTGATTATTGAGTGAAAAACCCCCTTGATAAAGTGGTGATTTTGGGAGCGCTGACTAAAATCCACCATCCCATTCGGACCAAGTATAATTCACCTCCTTTCCTTTTTTCTTTTTATTTATGCATTTAATTTGGTTTTCTTGGGGAAGCGCTTCAATTCCTAAATGTTGGCCCTAGGTCCACGTGGGTTGTTCTATGACAACCCAGGTGTACACTTGCTCTGTCTGATGTCAGAATGCATGTACATGCGAATCGCCATCACAACAGCCTCGGTGGACCTCTCCCATGAGTAGAAAAGTTTTAAAAGAAAGGCCTAACCCTCCTAAAATTTTCCCATGTGCAGGATGTATGTACGGAGAGAATGAGAGCATGAAGATATTAGTGCACTCGTTGGGGAAGACCCTAGGTGGTGTTAATGCACGTGGTTGCTCAAGTTTTTCATGTCCTTTCCATGTATACACGAACTTGTGGCTACCGAATGCCTCCGGGTTGAATAATGCATTAATCGACGCAGTAAGGCTTTTATGCCAGAGGGGTAGTCACTGGTGACTACTACAGAGGATATATAATTTTTTGACTGGCCTCTCAATGAGAGGGGAACTAGTCAACTTCCGGGCATTTCCTTCTGGGCCTCATAACATATCGGAATGGATAGGACTTTATTGTGAGGTCGGTACATTACCGATCAGCAGGTGCCACAAGAAGAATCATCGATTTGTCATCGCATGCATTGTATTGTTTATTGGGTGGATGAATGGTTCTCCAACTCTACATCAGGTGTCCCACGCACACATGAACTGTTCTATCCAGTGCTTAAATGCACATATTTGACTCCGAGCACTACATTGTCGGATTGCGCGAAGAGGCAACCGAGATTGCCGTCGCAGACGCAGAGGAACTTTGCCCGGATGACTTTATGTTCTTCTTCTTGAAAGAGTTCCTAGTTTCCCAGAGTGGTGGTATGAGGACATCGTCAGGGTTTGTAGATGGAAGGTTGCCACCTAGTGGTGGAAGGACCCAATGAAATTTTTACGACTTTTGCTTTGGTTGTGTTACAGCAAACTCTGCATTACAGAGGATTATCTCATAAGCCGATTGATTTCGAGATCCCGGTGATCCCCGTATTCTCCGGTGTGAGGAGCAAGGCGATGGGTAAGTTTTGCATCATTTTTTTTTTTGAAACATATATAATTCTTATGTTGTTTTTTATATATCATTTTTAATGAGAGTATTTTGACGTGATATGTGTCTATTGTGCGCATGTGGGACCATGACTTTATGGATTTGCGAGAAATATGCACGCCCCTCGCCAGGGTCGAGCATGCCACCATTGTGGGGGACCAACAACAATGTGAGAGATTCCACGGTGAGGCTTCGAGGTTTTGAGACAAGTTGAAATGAATTTTACCTCCCTCTACTTGCACCATCCATGGCAAGTAGATTGAGATCTACCACCATCCATGCAAAATTTCATGTAGTAGCACGACGTGGGTCCGCAATTATTTTGAAATTTGAAACCTATTGATTATGTTACAACAGGCCCCACAGCCCTAATCTTAGTTAGTCTGGACTTTGATAGCTCCACCTATATATATTTTTGAGGGCATAAGCCCCATGACTCGCTATTGGTAGTATTTTTGAGGCGCTTGCGCCAACCTATAAAATACTCGACATGATATTATATATGGATTTTTATGTCTTTTGTAGGTCTTATGGATCATATTTGCCTTTAAAATACATGTTTATGTGTATGTCTTTTTATATGTCTGCAAGATGCCATTCTAAATTTGATTAGTTAGAGTATATGTAACTTGGTTTTATCTCCTTAGAACATGAAAATATGTAATATAATCAAATCCTCGTTCTAAGAGACTTACCCTAAGGAATCATAGATGTAAAGTTGATCAAGGAATACTCACGACGGACTCTATTTAACTAAGACACAACCAACAAATAAATAGACCCGAGATGAGAGATACCAAATGACAGAGTCATGAAGCAACTCAATAATTACACTATACTCAAATGACATTGTTTGTGGCGTCGCCTAAGCATATACCTCCGAAATATAATAACTAGCCTCGAGGTGTAAAAATTAACCAAGCCGTGGATGCAAGCCTCCAAGTGTGTCGGCTCACGTCATCCGCGAACCCAATGAACACCTCTGATTCACTTGACATCTGCCACAATGAATGACAAAAGATAACATCAAAACGAAACCATAATACTAAAAGAAACCGAAGTAATAGTACAAAGACTATACATATGTTACAAAAGTTACCCAAGGTGAACTACCTATGAGTAATATTTCTTGAGGTAGAGCCCATTTTTTAGGCTCCGCCAAAGTATTTCCCTCAAAATCAACCGATGATAAGCACCCTTTTTAGAACCTCTTTTATGATGAAAGGTCCAAACCACATGGGTTTGAATTTTCCTCTCATTTCGTGGGTTCTTTTATCTTGGTCATAGATCAAAGACAAGGTCGCCGATAAAAATCCGACCTAATGAACTGACCATACTCGGGACACTTGACTTTTTGTTTAGAGCCTTTGTTGGCCGTGGTCAAGATTTACCTATCACGCTTCATTGAGCCGCTTCAAGGTATAATAACTTCAGCGGGAGAAGTGTCTCGAAATAACTCTATCGCTAATTTAGGGACGGATATGATTATTTATGAAAGATCATTTAGCCCGTGAAATCCAGTTGAAAAGGTGGAGAAACCGCTGCATTCTTAATATTCGCTAAGCCCATGTCGAAATATAACATCAAATGCCAATTTGATCCGAATGGATCTCGTGAAGATGGTCTTAAGAGATTTTATTTATGCCTTCCACCGGACCATTTGTTTGGGGGTAGTAGGGTGACGTAATGTTCTTGCCGCAACCCAAGATTTGATGTTAATTCACACATCATTTTGTTCTAAAAGTGAATTCCATGTGAGTTAGTGACACAATATCTCTCGGACACCGGAACCTTGCTATTATCTCGCTGAATAAAAGAGCTCCAGTCTCTCCATCATCTTAAACATTGGCATAGATTCGACTCCACTGCGGAAGTAGCTCCGTTTAATTACAATGCGATATAACGATTCCTCTGTCAAGGAGGGTTGCATGGTAATCAATAATCCTCCACCTTGCGAAGGACCAACTATGATGATAGGAAACATGGGATATGGATGTGCCCTCATCTTCCGAGAAGATTCCATACCGAAAGTGGCACTTTGACCGAGTCGGACATAACAGTTTATCAGTGTCACGTAAATAACTCTGCTTGTAAATATTTTATCGCGCCAACCTTATAAATGACCACCACATACCGTATGGAAATCTAAGAACGACAATCGCTTCTTCCGTGAGGAGTAGGATGTACATACCTCTTCGATACAACGATCGGCCGAAAAGTATGATATAATTTTAGCCCCATGGCGTAAACGACGACGCCATCATGAGAAGCAAATGTGGCACTTCAAATTCTTAAGATAGACAAGTATATCTCCATACCGTGGATCCAAAGATACATCAAAACATATCTCCTGATAGGCAACTCTTCGCATAACATCACCGACCATCGTAGGTTATGAGATGAGTTCCGCGAAGACCAAAGACTTTTTGGATTTCGGTTGAAATGAAATTCAAGTCAAATTCCTCAAGGACAACTATCCATCTACTAACATTTCCACCAATGACCCGCATCGCGGTCAACACGATTGAAACAGATTCATAACCAAGAATGATGGGGGTCTTACAACAAAACATAATGATGGAATCATTGAACAACATGAACTACTTCCAACACAAGATTCTCAACATGAGAATAATTTTAGTTCCACCAACCAAATTAACTCGTAAATCACATTATGAGAGTAAATCATCCTCTTGAACTAAGGCCATGACGATGGTTGACTTTGTCGCAACCAAGTATAATAGGAAGTCTCTGTTATAATTGGGTGGTCGGCGCAGAGGGCAGCTGTAAGGGCGTGTTTCAATGAATCGAAAGAATGTTGAGCTGCATTGTCCCAATGAAAAGAAACGTCCTTCTTCAATAAATGTATAAAACCCTTTGTGATCTTTGGC
The DNA here is from genome assembly GCA_010110895.2 of Picea sitchensis. Taxonomy (NCBI): domain Eukaryota; kingdom Viridiplantae; phylum Streptophyta; class Pinopsida; order Pinales; family Pinaceae; genus Picea; species Picea sitchensis. Next base: position 18,509 of record SNQJ01S0106708.1, on the reverse strand, counting down.
ATAGTTTATGGCGAAATGCCTCAAAAGTTCGGCCTTGCCCTAAGACTTTGAAGTTGAAGGATTGTGCGGAGGCAAATCAACTATTGCCTCAACCTTCATATGATCTAATTATGATCCCTTTGTTGACACTATGAAACCTAACAACGTCCTGATGTTACGCAAAAGTTGCATTTGTTTGGGTTCAAGCGAATTCGGAAGTAGCTACATCGCTCAAAGATAAGTCGGGTGTGTGGGATGATCTATCTTCTCTTATGAGATCAGATGCTAAATCATCTAAATAGTTCCTCACTATATGATTGGTGATCATGCAAAAGACATGGCTCGTTGGAATGTAGGACCAACATTTTTGAGACCAAAAAGGCATCTTATTTGCATAGGCAAATGTACCCCATGGAAAAATGAATGCGCAGGTTGGTTTTTGTGTTTGATTTGTATCCATTATATCCCTAAAAACCATCAATGAAAGAAAAGGCCTCAAAACCAACACATTCACAATGATCTAGTGGATGAATGGTGTTGGAAAATTAACTTTTGGACATGCCTTGTTCAAATCATGAAGTCCATACATGTTTAATCATGCCCATTTTTGATCGACACAAAAGATTTGACACCATTGGGTCAAATGGATAGGATAGATACACCCGACTTTTAGCAGCTTCTACTTCAACCTTAATGGCTACTTTTTTCTTGGGATTAACTGGACTAAGCTTATGTCGAATGTGCCTAAGTATCCTGGATAATTTGGTGATTTCATATTCCACTATTTTTCTGATCAATGCCCTCAGCCAGAAGACCGTGCAAAACGTCAAGAAAAATTCTTTGAAAAGATCCTCGTAGATTTGAATCTCTTCGGGGAATAGTCATTCTCATCAAAACATTCTCCACGACGCTGTTTTAGATATATTAATCGTATAGTTTCACATAGTTTCCATATTACCTCAACATAAAACCTCATGTAGCTATGTGGGATTAGACAAGACCTATCTCCAAATATAGTCAAGGTGAATTCTCCGCCCTTGATTCTTCTTAACTCTTGGAGGAAGTATGATCCGTGATGGAGATCATCCTGTGGTTTGTCCCGACTCATTTCTTCAATTATTGCTTCGTCGAAAGGAAAGACTAAGTTTAACGAATTCCAGATCGCGAGAGAGCCTTGAGCCCAAATAGTCTCTAGAATTGGATCTAAAGTCTTGTGCGGAGTTGATCTCTCTGGCTTCATCAAGCTTGGTTTCGATCAAAGAGTACACTACTGGCCGGTAATAAGTGGCATGGACATGCTGTGGTGTTCTTCCATCGCGGGTCGGCGGGGAAGCGCATCCACGGATCGCGAGGGCAAGTCAGCGTGAAATGACTAAACTTGGAAAATCTCAACCTTTTGCAGGAAGATGTGATATGAACTTGTGTTGCCTTGAGGAGGTGGGTAATCACAAGTACCCATCAAAGATGGACAAAAAACCAACCCCTACATTGAAGATGCCCTATTGGGGATTAATAATCATCGTGACCACCGGGATGCCCCCAAAGTTGGGTCAAGTTTGGAGAAGGACAATTGATCACGGTCACGATCCTAATTCCTTTGTGTGGAAACAAAAGACTAAAAATCAGAGTAAATCCACTTCTTGCATAGCATAAGTCCAACCTCTACCTAAAAATAGATTGTATTCGAGGGATGCGTCAACTACTTATACCTCGACACACACGGTCTTCTCTCTTAACTGCATGGGGAAAGAGGGGAGGATGCCATGTGGTCGGAACAAAAGACCATAGAAAAGTGAAGATTAGGTGATGGAGACAAAACGGGCCGGCTAATGGCCTTCCAACATGCCACAACTACGACGGATGTTGAGGTGCCCTCATCAACCACCGCATGGAAAATGTTGTCTCAAAGTTTTTGTGGGGTGAGTCACTACTATCTGAAATGCTATGGTGGGCGATGAGGTTTAAAGTCGGTTATCCAATATGTAACTCTAGATTACAAGTCCTCGGTAGATCCCAAAGCGCCTAACACCTTTTCCGAAGGGCAACTTTGATGACCTAAAGCGACACATCGCATAAGGGGTTTGAAACAAATCCTCCATGAAAGAATAGTTCTAGATGGCCCTTGCATTTGGGTTGTGAAAAGCTTTTTTGAATGCACCTTTTGGGATGCGTATTGTTTCACCCAAAGTCTTCTTTGATCGGGAGAGGAAGAGATGGGATTTCAATCCATTTTCCTACTCGTGGCGCTGGTTTATCAGAGGTCATGCGCTTCTAGTCGATATAAAGACCACCTTTCATCATACACACATTCGCGGATGCAGGATTACTCGAAGATGAAGGAGGTCCTTGACCGCCTTCCGCGGATTGTAGAGGCTGTCAGGTTTTTCCCATGTAATGGATTGGTTAATCACGAACAAGTTACTGCTATGTCACAAAACTTGGGCCTCTCGCAACTCGGGGATATTGGTGGGTCGTGGTGGTCTTCCGCCAAAAGACAAAAGGCATGGATACTCCTACATTCTCGCTTCTTGCAAGTTTCCGCCAACATTATTAGTGGTTTCTCTTACTTTACCCTTTTATTCTCGCTGTTTTTCTTTCCTTTAGATGCCGGGTGGCTCTTTGGATTTGTCGACAATGCGGTACATCCGACGTTGGTAGGGAGCAGTCAACGCCGGTCCGCTCGGCCGCTGTACGTATGGAAAATTACCGCGAATTGTTTCGCCGTTCAACGGTCGCGTTTTCTGCTAAACCAACAATGCCATCGCGATGTGGTCTCGCCGCCTAATTTTATCAGCATTGAGCGTATGATCCGTACATCCGCCAGGATAATAAAATCGAATCGAGTAGATTAGCCTGGGCCGTTGAGCTTCATGATGGCATCTTCTTCGCAAAACACTCTCGACGTTCAACGCCGCCTTTGGATAACTGTGGGGACCAAAGACTTAAGGAACCACTCGCTGTGAATCCCGTGGGATTGGCACTCAATTTAAAATTCTCCTGGCTCCATTCTTTGGATGACTATGGTTCCGCTTTGTCTGCTCGAATTGGCCAACAATTGGCACAAGATTAGACACCACAGCAATTGGGAAATGGTTTAGAAAGCCAATGCTAATTCACGTAAGGAAGAGCATGGAGAAAAATGAAGCCAATGGTACATTTCACGACACTCCAATGAGAGTATGTTGAAACAATTTAGAATCGATGTATTTTAAATGAATTAGACAAGCATCGGCGGTGAAAAGTAGTCACATGATCTCCCGGATCTTCATAGGATTTGCCTCGAACTTTGGTATGTCCGAAGGCAACTTCGCCAACATAGGGGGCCAACATGGATCATGATAGATAGGGGATAAAACCTGTCAAGTTTGGCAATGCATACTTCCGTGAAAGGTGGGTAGCTTGGGTTGTTGGTGATACTATGGAAAAGGGACTCGAGTTTGATCGAAACTAGGTTTCCAAAAGGAAAGTTCGCATACGCCTGGGTTTTCGTAAAAACCATGGCCATGACCAATGTACGGATTCGCGTGAGGAGACATCATCGAATCGCATTCCAAAAATAGGACGTATATTGTTGGGTGTGCATTACATTCGAGGACTTTGGGAAGGGCTGCCCCATTCCATGGGCATAGGCATAGCACCTTGTCCGGGGGTTCCATTGGTTGTGAAAGAATTGCCTGTGACGAATATTCCCTGACGAGGGAATTGATCCCCGCCAAGAATTCCAAGGTCCTGAAACGGAAGAAGTTCCTGGGTTTTCACCCTGTGCAGGAATAGTACACTACACAGGAGTAGACTGTCCAAAAAAATAGGTGTGCCCCCAGATGGGAAAGAAGTTGACGAGAAAGCATTGTTACCAAACGATCAACAAAGAAAATGATGTCAAACCTACCAACATATTATAAGAAGATGGTCCTTGACTCCCTACAACAAATAAACTAAGGTGTGTGCGGCTCCCATGATTCCCTCGTGGGTACACTGTTTGGAAGGGGTCTAAGGAGGTATATGACCTCCCTCGTAAGGGAAAACATTGGTGCTGAGCCCAATTTCCCCATGTATTTTGCAGAGGAGCTGCTAAAACTCCCGCCTCTGTAGACCTAAAGTCCGGTAGCGGAGTACGGAAGTACGTGACGAAATCGAGCTAGGCATCCCATGTGAGAATGGAGGGCCTGTTGCACTCTGGGTGAAGGAAGCAGTAGTCATTTCCATTGATGGACTTGGACCACTACTCAAGGTATAGGCGGTTGAGATCATGGTGGTTTGGACTGGTGACAGTGGGTTAGGGGGGTGGAAAATCTCCTGTGGTGAAATCCATAGTGGGAATTGAAGAATTCCCTTAAGGAGTAACAACATTTCTTTCCATTACTGTGTGTGACATTGTCTGGCGCCCGTAAGAATAAATCTGTACGATGATGGGTATCAAAAGATCAGTGGTTGGAGTTATTGATGGACCAAGAGCTTCCGATCCAAGATAAAAAAATAGTCGGTTCCTCCGAAAACGAATGTTCTCCTCTCATAGATGAGTCGAGCATAGTTTCCTGTGACCCAGTCACTTCAAAAGACCCTTATTGGTCTAACTTTCACCTGGTGGTGGCTGAGGTGGCTCCAGTGTAACCAGAGATAGGCCCAGAAGCCTTTGTTACCATGAGCTCGTGGATCCTCCACTGCGGTGAGAAGATCACACACTAGGGATTTCTATTCATTCAAAACAACACACATTAAAAAGGTCGCTCTAAGATAAAACAAACAAACACTAAACTAGTTGGAAGAACAGCCATAAATAACCACCTAGAGAAACTTACCGGTGCTAGTGAAACTAGAATACGGAAGCAGCCTCTGGGTATACACTGCAAAGAGTGGCCCGATGTTTGTCCTAGGTACTGGGGTATACCCCCACAATCACCTAAGTAAGTCCCTAAAAATATGGGCAACCTAGGCTGCTGCCACAACAATCACTAGGGCTGCACAGCCGATAGCCTGCATAGACCAATAGCTAGGGTATCAAGGCAAGGTCTAGAAAAATGAGGACCTCAATGGATTCGAGACCCACAAAGATCACAAGGAAAATGCAATCGACGGAATCCCAAGAAAAGCCTGATGTGTTCTCCACTACAATTGGTCCAACTTGGAGGGGTTATCTCTGCTACCTTTCCGCATATTGCTGACCCGTGTTTAGCCTCGTTAGAGGGGGTATCGGATAACTTTGGCGATAATCGACTTTTGACACTCTAACTAATACTCCAATGTTTGATTTAATGGCCTTGAAGAGTTTCCTTCCAACCTAATCCAACTTAACCCCTAAACTAGTTAGGTTGGACCCTACAAACATAAAAAGTCTAATGAATTTTAGATTTAGCCACTTTTTATGGCTTCAGGATTAAGTCAAAGTTTATGAAATTTAAACTAGTGATGTTTGAAAGACTAAAGAAAAATAAAATGAAAGATAACAAATAACTTTCGACCAAATCTTTAAACAATAACTAAAATTTTCAAGATCTTTGAACAACAAACCAAAGCAGGATTTCAATCACTATTAGCTACTTATGATCTAAGTAAACCATCCAGAACTTATGAAAGCAAAGACTTTTCCCCGATTACTAATGCAACACAACACTCATTTAACCAAACAAAGATTTTTATTTATTTATGAATGCTCACAAAGCAAAAAGAAAAATATCAACAAGTAAAGACTAAAAACTTCTGGCCTAAGCGCAAATCAAAAAGAGTCACTTTAAAAATAAAACACAAGAGTAAACGGACTACTAATTTTTAAAAACCCTAAAAAAAAATAAATAAATAAATAAAAATTTGAGGAAAAACTTCTAAACGAAAAAAGAAATCTATTGTTGTAATCAAACCTAAGCATCAATTTTATGAGAGACCAAAACCTAAGAGGTATAATTTTTGAAAAAGGATGACCTGCTCAATTTAAACAATTTTTCCTAATGCACGTCACCGACAAATAGTAAGCGCAGGTGCACAACGAGTTGTGTATAGTTAGGGCGTGTGTAATACTGCGCATCTTTACACAGCCGTACTTCAAACTCTAAAAATGAAAGGAAAAGCAATCGCTTCAGAAGACACTGCACTGAGAACCGAATCTATTGAAGACTCGTGACATCTACTTTTGAAACAAAAGAAAACAATTCAAGGAAACTTCATAGAACAAACCAATCCGAGGTGAAACCTAAGCCATAGACTACAAACAACAAAGACTAAAAAGATTTCCAGAAAACCCCTGAGAAAGATTATTTTAGATGTAGGAGAGGATGATCAGTTTAAAAGAAATTTTATGAAATCATACACGCTAATCGACACCTCTCAGCATGGTACACGCTGGGTTAGGAAGGTGAGGCACTGCACACTTGACCTTTATACAGCCATGTACCTCTGGTCTGAAAAATGTAGTCAAGAAGAAACGGTAGATAACTCTGGTATGGAATACCATAATCTCTATTAGCTTAGACTTTGCAAGTAAACTTTAAAAACAAGGAATGGAACTCATTCTAAAAATACCCAAGAAAAAATATTCCTAGAAACCCTAGAGATCCCCAAGATGGTCACAATCAAGGGTGGGAAATCCTCTCCTCTATGGACTACACTAAGAGTTTTATCAATGCATCAAATGACCTAAAGATTCTTACTTTTACCATCATCCCATGCCTAAAACCCCATTACTCATATATGTAAATACAAGGCTCAAGAGATTTTGTTGACGTACCTTATTTTTCATGTTTGATGCTCCATCCTCGTGGCTTGGTCGTTCTTGACTACAACTCTCCTCCCAATGCCGAATCAAGATTCACTAAAGACAAACAAGGAAATCCACACACATTTGATCTATGAACTAATGGGTTGGGGAGGATTTAATCAATCATACAATCAATATTCAATAATGACAATCTCATATAGAGGGACAGGAAAAACAATTCTTTATTAACTTCACAATGATACCTTTAAATGATAAAATGCTACCCTCTATCTGGTTCCGGCTCTTTCTTCCTTCCAATTTCTTTGCTCTATACTTCTCTTTCACAAGGATGGCTAAAGGTTGGGACAAAGGGAATGATTAATTAGGTATAGTTTCTTTACTATAATTCTCCTCCTTTCAAATGAAACCCCTAACCCTTCTTTTATAGGCTAGAAGAAGATAGTTATTTGGTCGAGTGACTGGCCATGCATGGCCAAAAGGTTTAGTTAACTTACCCAAAGATATGTGTTTCGTCAACAACTTTTATTTTTCCGTGCTTTTGTAGGTACACGTGGGCTATCTTGGGTTAGTTAGCATGTACACGCGTGGAATAATGGAGTAGGTCACGTGGGTTTTTATAAAAGGGTTTTTTAAGAAGAGTTGTTTAGCAGTGTTTTGGAAAATAAGGAATCTGAGATGGCCTGATGCTAGGTAAGCATGTCTGGTGAAAATTAGGGTTATAACATTGGGTGGTCCTTGTTAGAAATCAATGAGAGAAAGGGCATAGTACCAATCTTGAAATTTCTGATCTAACCCATGAATTAGTGCATTTGACCCAAAAAATCTTGTTGTAGAAGGAAAGAAAAAGAGGAAAATCATGGGAAGATAGGGGGAGGATACACATGAATGGGTTTGGGGAACAAGATCTAAAGAAGAGAGTGTGAAGATCCTCTAGTTCAGAGGAGAATCGAGAAAATATATAGTTCTAGGTACATGGACTATTTGATATTGTCTTCAAATCAAGATGATAAACAAGGCTACACAAAGTTTAGTGATTGGGTGATAAATCACATCAAACCCCCTTGCTTGGTGGATTGAATATTGGATTGCCAGGTTCTTGTAGGGGAAGGAGAGAAACCTTCATCCCTTGTTGATTGCTGAGAAAAAGAAGAAATTTCTCTCATGGCATCATACTCTGGTGAGTGGGTGGCCAATGATGAAAACACTAAGAGAAATTGTGCCTACGGTTGGGTGGAAAGTGGCATACCATTCAACAATCATCAAAACTTTCTAGATTTTAGATAAGTATATATTTGCTTAATCTTTGCAAACGTTAAATTCAAAGATATTATAGAATGTGTATCAGAGCAGTGTGAATTTATCTTTCTGCTAAAGATAGCTTGATAAATTTATGGGTAACTATGAGAATGTTACAACTAAATTCTATTTTGGTTGATAACCTTACTTATTGACTGCCTATGTTTTAAAAAGGATTGTTGTGAGTGAATGTTGTGGTTTAGAATAAGGAAAAAATGTTGATTGATTAATTACAATCTATTTTATGTCTTAGTTGTGAAGATTGAACAGTTAGAGTCTTTACAAAATATATGAAAAGGAAAAAGGTTTGATTTCTGCATAAGAATGTTTTACCCTAAGCTCATGAAGCCTTCATATAGGAAATTGAGAAGATATCAGATCTCTGTTTGGCCTAAGGAGAATAGGCCAAGCCTTGAAGAGAGGAAAACACATTTTGAAATAGATATTAGGAAAAGAGTAGGAAATAAATATACAATGTCCTAATTGAGTTAAATTACAAAAGATCATAAATTTTATTTGGATATTTATAAACATTTATGTTAAATTGTGTTACATTTCCTACATTTTAGGAAAGAATCCCTTAATTTGTGGTGGGTTGTAAATTCTGGTAGAAATTTAGAATTTACAGTGAGGGATTTCTTGTCTTAAGACAAAACTTCCTTAAATTATGGTGGGAGGTAAAACGCATAAAATAACACAATTACTCCTTTACACCATAAGGATAGAGAATTTATAAATATGATTTTAATTTAAGAAGGGAGAAACACTTGAATAATATATATTTTATTAAATTTTATGATTATGGAGAAACTCTTGAGTATTTCATTTTATTTGTATTATTTTTTAAAAATGCCTAGAAATTATGATTCTTTTCCTCCCTCTTATATATATCATAAATATTATATCATACTCTCGGGGTGTCAGGCACTAGAGTATCAAGATGAGGAGGCAAGCATACCACAAGATATGCTTGGTCCAAGATTATAACACATAATTTTTAATTAAAATATTATAATTTTTTTCCCACCGGAGTAGCGGGTACCGAGAAAAGGTAGGGAAAGAGGTGCATGCTTTACACAATAGTTGGGGGCCAATATGGCTAACATACCACCTTTTAAAACAAAATAATAATATAATATGAAACTCCCACTGGGATGTTCGACATCAGGAGCTCGAGGAGTGGAGTGAAGGTGTGTGTAATAAACAAATATCCTAGGGCTGATAGGGCCGACCCTTTTTACTTTTCTTAAAAATATATAATATATATTGTCACATGGGAATCCCCACCAGGATGTCCGATACCAAAGGTCTCAATATGATGGTAGGTTATATGTCGGGGCCAATAACTTATATATTAAACAAGAATTATTGAACTTGGGTATATTATAATGTAGTCACTTACATTATAATATAATAGAACTAATTATCTCGTGAGGTATGAGTAAATACTAATTATATTATCACATGAGGTACCCACAAGGATGTCGAGCACCGGGGGGTCTGAATATGTTGGAACGCATGGAAAGTTACATGTCGGGGCTGGTGGTTTATATGTTAGATAAGATTAATAAACTTGAGGTTATTTTAATATAATATAATATAATTATATTATAATATAATTAATTAAATTAGATCATAATATTATTATATTATAAGTTGATATGCCTAGGCGATAAATGACTTAATTAACATTAAAACCATTTCAGGATGTTGGATTCTCGAGGTAAAAGAGAGAAAGTAAACTCTCGTTAATTATCGAGCCGATATATTAGGCTAAGTGAAAATATAACTATGTGGGATATTTAATTAGTGAATATTAAATTATCCATAATGGGGATTAAATAAATGAATACTAAGGAGTGAAATTTTAAGATATTATTGATTAATTAACGTAGTAGGATTATAAGGAATTGACAAGTGTGAACACCTTTTTGGGTGAGTCTTTGTACTCTATGATGACATTAACGTGACGTGAATACCACTAGTCAAATGATGTGGTGGATATGTGACATGTACTACCATGGTGGTAGGTACAATGTGGAAAAATTGGAAGAGGTGGTAGATGAGTGGATGCCAAGTGAGTTGGCGCTGTGGTGATGGGCATCTGCCATTTTGGCAAAGCCACGAGTCTAGGACACACATCATGCTCATGTTCATTGTAGGGGGTCTTGTGTGGTTATGTTAGCCACAACCCCCGGGGGGTGTGGGGGCACAATTCCCCGATGTATGACCCATCGACTATGCCCAAACTTTGGTTAGGTTCCATGACCCCTCTACCTATCGTTAAACTTTAGAAATGAGAAGGGGGTCATGATGGAAGGAGGGTCGTTGATATAAAGAACGATTGATCTCAGCCATAGAACTCAAGCCTTTGAATTTCCAAAGGAGGTGGAAAGGTGGATTAACACAATACGGTTTGATGCCACGTCGATACACATGACAACAACCACGTTGCACTTGAAAGTGATGTGTGGGACACATCAAATTAGTACAATGGTGTGGATGCCATGTGAACATACACAAACTTTGATCGAAGAAGGCCTAAAACTATGGAAGACCATAAATTTCGTTCCAGAGTTCGAATTTGGGAATAATTATAGTTGTTGGAAAGATCTTGACAAGTTGAAGACGATGATGCCCTCGAGAAGAGACTTAGAGATGGTTAAGGAAAAGTGAAATTTTAATACCCCATCCCTTAAAAAGGTACTTAACTGCTTGGGTGTCTTACATTATGTATGTTTGATTTTGTTTACTTGTTTATGCTTTCAATGCATGTTTAGTTGATTACTTAGTTGTGATTTAATTCAATAAGTGATTTATTTGGAATTAACTGCCAGGTGCTAGGTAGGAGAAATTCAACAACTCTATCTTGAGTGACTATTGTGTAATAAGAAGGGAAGGGAGATAGATATTTGAAGGAAGGTGTTGTGGCTCACCCCCACAACATCCCATTTTTGGAGAAAATGGGTTTCCCCCCGTTATAAATTTTTTACAAGGAACTACATTTCTAATTCATTGAAAAGTTGTTGGCACAAAGAAGTTATTCTACTACTTATACAGTCTACAATCCTGCTCTCTTTTGGAAATCTGATCAGTCGCAGCAAAAAAATGGTCCTCTCTGCTACACCAATCAACCATCCTACCTTATATTTCACTATTTCATACACTCACTGTAGGCCCCCCAAAACTTGTTTGCGTAACCTGCTTGATAAATCCCACTCATGCACTTTTTAGCCTAAGTCTGGTCAGGATCAGAAAGACTCTCATACTGATTAAATTCTGAAAGAAAACTTTCTTATGGACACATCGGAAAGGGTTATGTTGGAATCATATTCATTGGGATTTTTCCACTCATGCACAATTCGAGACTCCGGTCCTCACTCTTTGATAACCTGGGCATATAAAGTTCTCTTCGTGTCCCACATGGAAGTGAATATATGGACATAGATGGAACCATTGTGTACTTAAAACCATCATGTCGATGCGTCCAGTTTGACCATGACCTTATGATGTGGCATGTTAGGATTGGTCATTCCTTGTTTTTCAGGTCCTTGCGCTACTTACTTTCCTTCATATTTTTGAAACGAATCACGTCCCAGGGTATTGAAGGAATATTCCTTCGATACCATCTCCGTCGAAGTTCTAAAGTTCTCTTAAACTGGTGGACTTCGAAACATAAAGTCCATCGTCGTCACACAAAGCTTGTTTAATCATCTATGGTCAACATGCAAATCCAGGAAAAGGGAATATTCCCTCGATACCTTGCCATCATAATATTCTTAAAATCACATACCATTAACCTCTGACACAAAGACTCTGACAGGTCCCACATGTCCCCAAACTTCATTCCTGCTACCTCGACACATGAATCCATGTGAGAGGGAATATACCTTTGACACCCCTCTTGTCGAAGCATGAATTGATCCATGTGAGAGGGAATATACCTTTGATACCCCTCTTGATGATTGCGATATGCATATTTGGGTGATCTACCCTCTTAATTCACATTAATTATAGAGATTGTGGTCGAATTTTGAAACAATCCTCATACACAAGTGAGTTATTACACATTTAGGGGGGATTTGATACATATTAATTGGCACTGAACCCTAATTTTACAACCTATCTTCCTTTGTAAGTTTGTAAAACACTGTCTCTTTTTTTATTTTCTCAGTGATACTCTCAGAACATTTTCTTAGCTCAATTGCATGTATCACATCTTCTTAGTAAATAGTTTGTCTCATTACAGTTGTCGCACTAATTTCCCTATATTAATTCACGTTGTTAATTGGTGATGTAGGATTTGGCTGACAACTTATCATGGCGAGCCAAAATACCAGGAGACCTAAAGGCTCTATCTATTTCCAATCATCCCGCACGCATGAAACATATTCTCGCCAAGTAGAGGTCCTGGTGACAGACACCACCCATCACATGGGTGAAGACCACAATCCTAGATACGACAAAATATACAAGTTGTTCACCATTGGATATTTTCCTCAAGAAAACAAGAACATGGAAGGATACCAGAACATCCAAAAAAGTGGCATCTATCTGGTTGATGCTCGACCAACACGTTTTCCCTACAATGAGACAACACAATGGTGTTTCAAACAATTTGACCTGAACACCGCAACTATCATGAGAAATCATGGGAGGGGAGTAGCATCCCTGAGACCCGAAGACATTGACCCAAGGTGCCACTTACCCATTCCCACGTGTGCTCTCAATGAACCGTTCTTGGAAGGTTTCACTCAAGGTAACAAAGCACCAACTAATCTGATGAAACATTGGTGGGTGGATGAGGATGAAACACTTAAACATGGACATAAACTGGTCCCCACACATAGACTCAAAGCACCTTACAAATTGTTGGTCGCTATGCTATGTCGACTATATGGTGAGGATAAAAGCACACAATTTCATATGGATTAGCTGCCACTATCCCATACTATCGTGAAAATAGGACAAGTGTCCAACTAGGTTGACATTTTGGCTTTCAATATATGTCTCCACATGAAAAA
>SNQJ01S0106705.1:29827-42332 GCA_010110895.2 Picea sitchensis | reverse complement strand
TTCATCTATTTGTACACCTTATCAACCATGATAAGACAATAATGATTCATATTTGCATCATATACCAATCGATCCATCTTCATCATCATGTATTAATGACAACTCATTGATCTATCTTCATCTATGCACCATGTATCAAAGACAACTCATTGATCCATCTTCATCAATATAATATGATAAAACATGTATACATCAAACCTTTGACCTTTGACATCATTCAATCATCCTTTGGCATCAACCAATTCCTTGACATCAATCCTTTGCAATCAATCAATCAATCATCCTTTGGCATCAATCAATCAATTGACATCAATCCTTTGACATCAATTAATTAAAACTTTGGCATTAATGACAACATTATCCAACAATATCCCCCTTTGTAATTGATGGAAATACCAACATTGATTTCAACACCAATCATTGATGTCAACATGTAGACATGGCAAGCTCTACATCAATAATCATATATCAATGTGACTATCTCTCCACATCAATAATCAACAATCACATCGATGTGACTATATCTCCCCCTTTGGCATCAATAGAAAAGGGTCATTCTCCTCTTGGGGCTACACCCCTTGCTTGAACTCTCCTTGGGGATGCTCCCCCTACCCGAGTGCCTTTGATATTCCTCTGAATAATCTCTCCCTTTTTGAACAAGGGATGTCACTCAGATGTAATTTTGAAGATACATTGCTCATACTCCCCCCTGTGACCATCACTCCCCTTGGAATTATGCCTCTGTGCTCTTTCTTCAAATATAGGGATATTTCCTCCTAAAATCATGGGAAGAAGAATGACTCCCCCTATGGGTATGTCTCCCCCTATATTTTCTGAAAAATGAATAATATGCTACCACATGACGATCCTTGGACCTGTCCTTGCATGAAACTCTTGCCATACCAAACATCATGAAGCAAAATATATGTCAATGAATGAAAAAATACATCATGTACCAAAACATGTGCCAATAATATACCAATCATATGCCTCTATCAACATGCCAATCATGTACATATACCAATGGTATGTCTCCACCATGAACCAAAAATCATGAATCTCAATCAATCAAGTGTCTCAACTATATCATCCCACATGTCATGTACCAAAGTATCAAGTAATACCAATGATGCACTTTTATCCAAGTACTATTATCAAACATATACCATCTATGAGTGTACCAAACACGTACATCAACATGTATCACTACGTGTACCAAGAAAGTACATCAACCATGCACCACAACTAAATGAATTTTCATGCATGTATGCCAAATCCACCAAAAAAAAAGATGTGCCAATCAAACTGCTAGTAGGTGGCTTTGCCAATGTACTAGAAGTGTATCAATCATGCATTAACTATATATCAGACTCATCAATGATGTACAACATGATCACTTATGTTGTCGCAAGAGTTGACTCTAGGTTGTAATGGAGCCAAGCCTTAGAACATTTTAAATGGAAAAATAACTTGTAGATTGATCAGTCATATGAGGATTCTAGAACCAGGTCTGAAACAAGCCTTTTAATCGCTTATAGATCATAAATGAAGAGGCATGACCTTGTTTGCCCAACTGATTTAGTAAAGAAGATGAATAGAGGCTAAGAGATGAAGAAGACCAAAACAAAGAGTTAGGTATATAATTCTGATAAGTCTAATCTTTATTTTTATGGAGGAATGATAAATAACTTCGAAAGATAAACATGCATATATAGAACTTATAAATTAGGAAGAAACAATCAAGCTACATGTCTTGTTTCTCTCACAGCATAAACAAAGGAAAAATTGGACCTAACATGCTTCCCAATAAATGACTATAGGAGAGGTATTACTAAATTAGAGCCATTACAATATGAATATGCAAAATAAGGAAGAAATAATGAATGTAAACCTGAGAAAACAATACAGGAAAAACAAAATTACACAGTGACGAGGTATAGAATCTCTTGGCATTCTGTTCTATATTTGATGAAAAGGAATGCATTATAAATCCAACCTCCAAAAGGCTCTCGGGTTGTTCCCCCCCTTCTGAATGTTACAAATATGCCTCATATAGGTATTGAGGTCGAAATACTCCCTAGGAGGTTGAATCTCCTCCCAAAAGATAAAAATAGTTACAATCAATTTCTTGAACTTCCTGCCATAGAAAATGGGCCAAACTGTTGAAACCTAGGACTGCGGTTATGGTTATGGATCTCTCGAATCATGACATCTATGTATAAACTGAAAGAGTCTTTTGTGCATCTATTTATTCTGAGAAAAAACCTCTCTCCGTTCCCTGAGATCTGTTTCCATTTCCCCCAAATATGCATTTTACAAACATGTGTCAAAACAGGAAAATATGAGATCCAAAAATTAGGGCTCGGAGATGGATTCGATTCTCCCAATTTGTGGCACCTGTAGGAAAACTGAGAGAGGATATTGATCTCTGATGTGTTAGGCACAAAATCCTCCGGCCTTTTCTTAAAATGATCCTCCAGTCGCTCAGAATAATCATTTGAAAATGAAGACTCAACACAGTAAAAAACACCACATTTCTGAAAACGATCCTCATCTTCCGGGGGACTTTTGACTACCTTAATTTACATGTGTTTCAAGAAAAATCAAGTGCGCTATGCAATTTCTAGAAATTATTGTTTTTTCAGTCAACTTCAACATCGTATTTCGAACAAATGGAGAGGATTTTGGAAAAACCCAGAGAGTTTTCTTTTAATAATGATATCAATAACAAAATCCTCTCTCACTGTTTACACATGTGTCATAGTTTGAGATATTCAAATGAATCTTTATGGTCCATTTTTCCAGATTTTAGCATTTAATATTTTCCTGTTTTAGGAATCATTTTTGGGAACAAATCCCAAGAATATGGAGAAGAATTTTCAAAAATTGGAAGAGGGTTTTCTCAAGAACGAGTTCTTCTCCAAACACCTCTCCCTGTTTTGTAACAACTATTATTATTGGAGATATATGATGTTATATTTGACCCCCAGTTTCCAACAAAATGAATTTGTTGTTTTTAGCAAGTAGTTTACAAATTGTCTTCTTTTTTATGTAATCAGATCCAAAATCATAGGATAGCAGGGGATTTCTACTTCTTTAGCTTAGTGAGGGTGTTTATCTATATATTGGAGCATTTTGAAGGTGTTCTGGGGGGGAGTTGGAAGAACTATAGAATTTTTTACCTTCATTGTAACTCTTTGAATATGAATGCAATGAAATGTAGAAGTCCTGAACCTTCAAGAAAGATATTCTAATGGTGATGAGATAAAAATGTGTTCCTTGTCTTTGTATGTATATCTGGTGTCTCTACTTGCATCTCATTTTTACCTCTATTTAAATTGATTTTTAGGAGTTAGAATCAATCTAAAAGGTGCTCTAAACTCAAAGAATTTAAACTTTGTCCTTTCTTCCTGGTTAGGTCAGAATTCATCTATATGGTGCTCTGATGCTGTTATGTGTTGCTTTCTTCCTCTTTCACCCTCTATAACCAATCTAAAACAGAAGGTTTCATTCACCAACTTTATCCTCTGTTTATTTTTGAGTTTCTATCTACTAGACATCAGTTTCATTTTTTTTCAAGATTTGACTCCATATCCCAAAAAGCATCCTTCTCCTCCTTGCCAACAACATTTTATTGAATCTAGTTAAAACTTTGGAAACCCTAGCCATTGTTATATTAATAAAAGTTGTCTATCAGAGACTAAGTGACAAGGGAGAGCCCTCTATGGGTTGGAAGGTATATATTCCATCCTTTAAGTTGGTTTGTGGTTACCTCTGTGACTTGCCTCCACAACCAGGGAAATTTACAGAGTGTTAACATTCTTCATGAAATATTATTGATTCATTCAGACCAGAAGACATATCCAACATGTATAAATTAGGGCCACCAAAATTCTATTTAGATGATAAATTTATTAATATTTTCATTCAAAAGGAGGTTGAAGGGGAAGAAATGAAAATGGGTGATTTAATCAGAGAATAATGGTATGACTCCAATTCATTCAAAATTATAGGAGACAAAATATACCTTATTCCAATATTGAAAAAAACCTTATTCTAGTGGCTATCATGCTCTATCGTCTCTATGGTGAAAATGATTCTTTTAAGTTTAAATTTGGATGGGTTCCCCTCATCCAACATGTTCTCAAAGAAGAACTATTGAATTAGGCTCACATCCTCTCTGCCAATATCAAGATAGAGGTTAAAAAATCACATGAGTCACCCCTAGGATATTACCCAGGATTCTTTATGTCAAAATGTTTAATAGAAGTTGTTTGTGCAGCTACTCCATTTCCTTTATTGGCGTAGAATTGGTCCCCTTCCTAAGAGTATATTCAAATACATTTTTATAAAATGTGGGCAGTAAACTATATGAATTTCTTCTACGAAATCTGCAATCACTTTATGGTCCCTCTAGATTTTATTATGAAATATTGACCAATCCTCAGGTTTACTCAAGAAACTATCATTGCTATGAAATAAATTGGTGATTGGTTTATTGATGAGGAATTTTCATATATAATGATTTATGGATATGAAGGAGCTCCTCATATTTTACCTAGGCATGTTCCAAAAATATTAGCACTTGGATAAATTGTTGGTATTAGAATTGTTGCCTCTCCGTCAAAGAGTCAGAAAAAACAATGGCCATCCTTCCCAATTTCGTTGGTAATTTTCTCTTTTTTTAATGAAAAGCATGCTCTAAAAGAAGTAGATCAAATGGAAGGAATTTGTTTAACATATGGAAATTTCAAAATACATGACCCAATTGGTCTTGTCAAGAAACATTGTAGCATGGTGAAAAATGTCAAAGAATACAATCATGAGGATGACCCATTTGATATCATTTTCCAGAGAGTTGTACATTATCAATAACATGAACAATCTCAATTTGAAATAGTAAAGGATCAATATATTTCTACAATTGACATGTAGGTGGAAAAAAAGGATCAGCAGGGCAATGTAATAGGAGAAGAGGAGAAGAACAAAGCAACAACATAGTCCCCTGAGAAAAATACTAAGTAAATATTGAAAGTAGTAACAATATAGGTAATGAGAACACTCAAACAAATGTGTCTACAACTATCTCTTCCATTGGCATGACTCCTATCACTTTCATTCTAGGAATATTAGTTTCCACATATTTCGACTTTGATACTCTTCAACCAATTTGTGACATTGTTATTTCATTGAATACCTACACCTTTGATGATACAACAAAGACCATTGTGAAAATGAGAACTAAGAAAAGAAAGGTTGCACATCATGAGGATACCATACAAAAAATAGTTCATCTTTGAAATGGTGCACGTCTAAATGAAGAGGATTTTGTAGAAGAAGCTATTGATGCCTTAGGGGCATTTGCTAATGCACAAAAATGGTCAGTGAGCAGACTTTCTGCTCAATTAAGAAAATAAAAGAAAGAGTTATTGGAATTGCAAGAAACGTTAAGTGTCCAAGGAAATATCATTTCAAAAGAACACAAAACTCAGATTGATCATATCACAGAAGAAAACAAGGAATCTCTTGATACCATTAGACAACTCAGAATTGAAATAGATAATATCAAATCAGAACATGCTAGACAACTAGCTAGTCTTCTTGACGAGAAGAAGGAGATGAGAAGAAGCCATCAGAATCAAGTTGATATGTTGGTATCTCAATTAAATGAGCTTAAAATAAAAATAAAAACAATTCAAAATCAATGAATACAAAAGCATTAGAGTTAAATAACAAATTATCCTATCTTCATGAGTTGTTTTATACCAAGCT
This sequence comes from Picea sitchensis, assembly GCA_010110895.2. Lineage (NCBI taxonomy): Eukaryota > Viridiplantae > Streptophyta > Pinopsida > Pinales > Pinaceae > Picea > Picea sitchensis. Next base: position 36,560 of record SNQJ01S0106705.1, on the reverse strand, counting down.
GAACGAAATCAAGGGACAACACGATTAACTTCTATAATTCACTAAAGAATCTCAAACAAGGTATGGGAAACATAAAGAAACTCAAAATTATTTAATGAATTAAATAAATGTGAATCAAAAGGAATCAATTTACCTAAATATTACTCTATAATGACTGAAGAAGAGAAAATCCAGATACAAGATTCATTGGATTCTTGGCATATTAATTGTTTGTTTTCACGGGATTTGATCAATGAAACTAGCAAGAGCCATTTAGATATGTGGGATATAGATCTAGAAATTATTTAATATCATGAAATTCCCCATGTATAGTTCCTTGGTCAGTCAATAACCTTGTCAAATTTCCTTGCAGATGTAAATAAAAAGATAATATCATGAACATATGGGATCATAGAATTAAATTTATGGAATGAAGATGCTTTCAAGGAATTGATCACCCGACCAAAAGAATTCTCTAAGTCCATTGATGATTTCTTGTCAAAGTTTAAATTATGATATGAATAAATTTCCAAAAGAATCTACCTGTTTACGTTAAATGAAGACATTCGTCACCCACCTTTAGTTTCAACAATGTTAGAGAAATTTAGCCTATGGAAAACTCACATTCAAGAAAAAGAAGAAAAATTCAACAAAGAATTTGTTGCTAGCGAGGAGGATGTCTCTCTATGATATCAATTATTAAATAAAGTTGACCTCTGAATCAGTCAGTTGAAACAAAAGCGGATACTATAGATATTTTTAGGATCTTTAATTCCAATTTATTGTAATTGGAGAAATGGAAAAGGGGTTGGAAATTGGAGGATCATACTTTTGTTTTTATATGTTTGAATTAAATTTTGAAGACCCTGTCTTTTGAGTTCATCTATGAGTAATATGAAGTTTCCATAATTCCATTTTTGTTACTTATTTGTAGATTTTGTTACTTTAGTCTTATGTGAATTTTTTCCATAGTCTTTGAACTTATCGAATGCGAGTATATCAAATAGAAGATACAATAGTCATCATTATGATTATTCATATGATTAATGCTAGTCTGTGTATGCATTTACAATTGATCTTCTTGGGGAATTTCTTCTAAAAGCTTATTCAATTATCATACATATTTTTTTTTTTATGTTCCTATTTTGTTATTAAAACTTATAGTTATCGAGAAAATCATCTATATGCTATGATTATTCTTAACATGTTGTAGATGAATAGATATTATTTTGTAGTTTATGAGAGTTTTTTTTCTCATTATTGTGATTTAAAAGGAACTTGAATTTATCCTGAAACTATTATTATAAAGTGTAGATATAATGTTGTCATCTATTTCTAGCAGCGATAGTTATTATGCTTAAATATTCTTTGGATAAACAATTATTTTTCTAATCTAAAGTATCAATCATTCTGTCTACATGTATAATTAAAATTTTCTCTCAATTGATATAGGATCAATATTTAGGATTTTTTTCTGCAAATCTAGGATCATTTAGATTAGAGTTTAATTGATTAAGTCTCTTTCCGAAGAGAAAATATTTTGAGTGAAAAATTGATCCCACATATTGCTTGGAAACTACCATCCCAAACAAAAATGATTTTAATTGGGGCTGGTGATCTGGTGGTTATCCCCTATTGTAGGAGGAAATTCGTCCACCTATCAACAAGACCCTATATGATCACCTAGAACATTGGACAAGTGGATTAGAAGCTAGCTTTTCCATCTCACTCCAAGATTCATCTAGTCTTTCACGTGTCTTGGTTGAAGAATATAGTGGGATCAAATTGAAAGGTGAAACAAGACTTACTAGAACTTGAAGAAGATGGATCCATTTGGATCTTGTTGGAAGCATTATTTAATACTTGAGAAAGACAATTATGCCAACACATGGTCTGAGAAGTGTTGATCTAGTAGAAATATATGTAACCAGAAGATGCCACATGGGAACTAACATTGATTCTACAACAATTCCCTCACCTCCAACCTTAATAACAATGCTCTTTTTTAAGGATGAGAGAATGTTAGGGTCCTACCCTAACCATACTTTAGGCTACCTAGAAGCTAGTTAATTAATGTATGCATCCATTTTCTTTGAATAAGGCCAATTAGATAGTAATATATAGTTATTTAATGTAAAATGACTTGCTTTATTAAATAAGGCCCACTAGGTAATGTCGAGCACTCAACACACCCTAAAAAGTCTATGACCATTTTCTACTTTTTGGGTACCACTTTATCCTTTGCACTATCTGTTTCAGTATAAAACTGCCTCCCATGCTTATCTTTTATGTTTCATGTTTGAATTGTTTAAAGTCTACTTGAACATGCAACAAAGAATCATCTTAACTTTAAACGAGACTTAACAACTACTTAAGGAATCGACAGTCTAAGATTTCCCCAACACTCTTAGGAAGTTCGGCATCGGTAAAGATTAAAGGTGATGCAAATCGATTGAGAAGTTCAAAATAGCCGAGCGTCAATATTCATAGGCGTTGACGGATGAAAATCTCTCTTTTCTGCGAATGAGCGTCGACAGGAATATCGTCGAAGACCGATATGTTTGGTTTCAGAAGGAAAACGAAAAGAGCGAGCGTCGTGCAAGGAGAGGAGTGGTATCGTCGATCGCCGATTCCCAATATTATTTCGGCGTCAGAAATTTACAAAATGATAATCCAAAAAGAAAAACTACACATTAATTTTTTCATTTTAATACCGATCCCCGACGTCTTCCAAGCATCGACAGTCATAGTATCTAACTCTCCTTACTCATTAGCCGAGTGTTAAATTTTATGTTTATATATTTTAATAACCCCAAATTAATAACGCCACATCAACATCCATCAACATCAAAAGTTTTGAAAGGAACATATCGAAAAACTTACAAGGCAACTCAGAATAATAACAATTATAAATTCCATATTTTGCGTGAAACTTAGATAAGAAAACGCAGTAAATTTATATAAAAAAAGGGAACATGATACATTCAATACACTCTCATATTTTTCATATAATTAGAGCTCCCGTCAAGCTCAGGTTACATACAATTAGACATGACCAACATCCTGACTAACTGGCCCGGTCACAGTGAGAAGGCAAAGCCCTTACAACAAAAAATGGATAAAACTATCCAATGTCACTTCGGAGAACACAAAGCAAGAGCCCACCCATTATGTAGCTCCTGCACACAGACCTTCTCCTAGATTACTCTTCGCGCAATGAAATGTTTTATTTTCCTCTTTCACTGTCATCCTTTGCTCCTCGCGTAGCTGCACAATTGTATCTTGTGCTTCACAAAGCTGCCTCTGGAGCCAAACTATGCTTCCTTTGTGACCCTGTGACACAGATACTTCCCGGTTCTTCACTGCTAACTTGCTCCACAACTCTCTATTTTCTTGGTAGAGTTCGACTATGGAAAGTTGGGCCCTCTCTAACTGTTGGACATGACTCTTAATAGGATAACCTAATGCCTTTTCCCTTCCCTTTCATATCCTGCTTCCTCTAATGATAGTCCCTATAAGTTCTGACCAATTAGTGAGCATCACAGACCCCTCAACGACTGGATGTACATTCATCTCAACTGGGAGGCGGTCTTCTTCCCTTTTCCCTTATCTTTCCCAGGCCTTCCCCTTCTCCATGGTGTCTGGTCCTAAGAAGGCGCGACCCCCAGCATATGCCTTTCAGATGAAATTCTCTCTACCTATACCTCCACTAGAGATGCTAACATTGTTTCCAATCCAAGGTCAGTATCTCTCGTTGGAGCTTCAAGGACACTAGAAGCCAATAACAAAGAGTCCCAGGCACGTTCGGGCTCAGACTTGGCACTTCGGCTTCCTCGTAAACCCCATCCCTTTTTTAAAGGGGATCCCATAGTGCAACAAAATAGTGGCTAAGATGTCTACACCAGAATAAACTCGCAATACCAGTGTTACAGAGGTATAAACTCGGCATATGCATAGAATTTACCACAGAACTCCTAGAATTTATAGCGGAATGAAGAAGAAAAACAGAGCATGCCAAAGAACACTCACACCTCGCTACATGATGTCTTGAATATTTAATGCATCTCAGTTTCTCGATGAATGCAATCCAAAATGCATAAAACGTCGCCAATCGGAGTTGCAGGGAATATACGGTACGATCACTTCAATCTCTTTAAACTCCCTGGCTTCCATTATTGATGATTGATAGTTGACACACTTGGTGATATGGCCTCTAGAGGAATTTAACAACTTCCATATTACAGTATCTGACATTTTGGGGGCGTACGCGTGCACGCTCGACTCAGGCGTCTTTTCCCAGCCCCAAAGGTCAAGCGGCTACTGTGACGGTTTCGACGCTCATATCTATTGTACTTGATTTTCTACTCTATGGCGTACTGACGTAATTCATTTAAACTAAAGAGGACCGGTGGCATGGAGAAAGACATCGCAGGTCATTCAAAGGGGTGACTGGGATCATGTAAGTATTACACGATCGATATTAACGAACTCAATAGGTATGCATCAGTCTATTTTGTTTGTTTGTACCTTATATTATATTACTTGATCTCTAAACTACCTCAACCTCGATTGTAGGAAAGATTCCCGATTATCGAACAAATATTGCTCTATGATCTCCTCGAAGAACTCAAAAGAAACATCGAAGCAGAATCAAAAGAGAAATGAAGGATATCAGGCTCCCTGAGATTGGCACCCCTGATAAATTTATCGACTTGAGTGATGTGGTCAAGTTGCATGCCGAACAAGACTCGATATGGACTGAAGAGCTCATAAATATGACTGATGCGAGGCTAGGGCAAGTGCAGTGATTCGCAGAACCTCCGATTAGGGCCTGAACCATGCTATAACAATTGAAATCCAGTTTATTAAAGTACTGGGCGCATGCAGTAGACATCATGGGAATATATGCGGCTCCGATGGAACAACATAGGTTTCCATGGGCCCAAACTTGTGAAGAACTATTTATCAGCTGGAATGAATATGAGAAAAGTCACCGTTTCCAAGAAATATCTTGGGTTGACTGTTAAAGAAACTGTTAGAAGATAACACCACATGGCGATTTTTTCTTTTCTTAAACTGCACTTAGCCGTTAATTTCAGTTAAGCTTTATGTTATAAATAAATACATCAACCAATTAGTCAGAGGTCGATGGTTGTTGTAAGAACTCTTTCTTTTTGGTTGTTAAGAATTATTTTGATGCTGCTAGGAATTGAGAAGTCCTTATGGACCAAAGACAAACTATTTTCATCAAATGCATGTGATTGGACTTGGAGAAGAACTACTTCCTATCTTGTTTCATGAATGATGCAGTAATGAGTAAGAGCAATTAATTCTGTTGTCAAGTTATCTAGTGCAATGTTTTGATGTTCTTTTATTTAATGATGAAGATAAATCGTTGTGTTGTATGTGATGAATGGTTATGGTAGATGAATTATTTTTATTTCCATTATATTATTACAGATGTTCTTTCTTTCTGATAATTAGTTTCTCAGATAGTAATTGGATGCTCACATGGTTAATGTATTAGTACTAGGCCTGTGGTATAGAATCATTGTCTACATGTTTGAGCAACGGGTTATCCCAAGCTCAGCCTCTTCCCCAATAGTTAAAACTTAATCTGGTTTGTTGTCAAGTTGGTTTATATTGGCTTTCATTTCTCATACCAGTCCCACCCAAGAGAAAATACAGAAGAGAATAGTCCTAACTGAAGGAAGATCCTTCACAAGAAAACATAAAGCCCATCGATAAATTGGTCGGATTGCAATATCTGGAGAACCATTCCATATTCAAATGCTGCAGAGTCCAATTGGGCCTCGGTGGAAGGTTTGGTTCCTACTATTGAGTCAAGGTATTTAAGACCCATCAACAGGTAGTTGGTACTCATTAATGATGCAACACCAAGTAGTTAATGATGGTGCTTAGTGAAAGGTTGCCCCACCTTAAGTGAAGAGTGAAAATTGCTTCATTTATTTTGAATTTCATCAATACAATGGTTTACTCTATATATTTTATCTCACTATCTCTTGTATTGGTTTTTTCCTCTTATTATCTATGTATACCAAGTTTTGTTTCAAGTTTAAGGGATTAAGAAATACTACACATTCCAATATAATATTACATTTTTTACATATCATTTGAAATTTATCATATAGCTCATATTAAGTCGCTACAATAACTACAAATTATCACTTACAAAATATTTTCATCAAAATATAGAATTAACAAAAGCTAACATCCATGTCCCATTTTGATATAGATCTTAGTTTTAGTAATTCTTGTTTTGAAGCGATTACTAAGAACACAATTATGATGTATATGTGTATACCAATCACATGGTGATTTCTTAAGACCATATAGTTATTTTATTCTCGGTTGCAATGAATCCCTCAAGTTTCTTCCTAAATCTCCTCTTTAACTTACCATTTAGAAACTAGGCGAGATTTATACATGTCTATTTTCCCATGACCTGTAAGCTTCTTCCTGAAAATCCGCTTGAAATTGATAGCTTTTGTCCCTCTAAGTAGATATATGGTTTTCCATGTCTGATTGATCTGTAAAACACCATGGTATTCCACTGGAACAACACATCACAACATATCTTATAATATTCTAAAATCTTAGACTATGCAGATTATTTTTCGTCAGGTCCTAGATTAATTAATTACTAGCTTTGCTTCAATTTATGAAAAAACGTATTACAATAATGAGATATGTAGCACCCATCCACAGGATGCTAAGCAATTAACTATTTATT
>SNQJ01S0106705.1:17269-29817 GCA_010110895.2 Picea sitchensis | reverse complement strand
AGGGTTTCCAAAGTTTTAACTAGATTCAATAAAATGTTGTTGGCAAGGAGGAGAAGGATGCTTTTTGGGATATGGAGTCAAATCTTGAAAAAAAATGAAACTGATGTCTAGTAGATAGAAACTCAAAAATAAACAGAGGATAAAGTTGGTGAATGAAACCTTCTGTTTTAGATTGGTTATAGAGGGTGAAAGAGGAAGAAAGCAACACATAACAGCATCAGAGCACCATATAGATGAATTCTGACCTAACCAGGAAGAAAGGACAAAGTTTAAATTCTTTGAGTTTAGAGCACCTTTTAGATTGATTCTAACTCCTAAAAATCAATTTAAATAGAGGTAAAAATGAGATGCAAGTAGAGACACCAGATATACATACAAAGACAAGGAACACATTTTTATCTCATCACCATTAGAATATCTTTCTTGAAGGTTCAGGACTTCTACATTTCATTGCATTCATATTCAAAGAGTTACAATGAAGGTAAAAAATTCTATAGTTCTTCCAACTCCCCCCCAGAACACCTTCAAAATGCTCCAATATATAGATAAACACCCTCACTAAGCTAAAGAAGTAGAAATCCCCTGCTATCCTATGATTTTGGATCTGATTACATAAAAAAGAAGACAATTTGTAAACTACTTGCTAAAAACAACAAATTCATTTTGTTGGAAACTGGGGGTCAAATATAACATCATATATCTCCAATAATAATAGTTGTTACAAAACAGGGAGAGGTGTTTGGAGAAGAACTCGTTCTTGAGAAAACCCTCTTCCAATTTTTGAAAATTCTTCTCCATATTCTTGGGATTTGTTCCCAAAAATGATTCCTAAAACAGGAAAATATTAAATGCTAAAATCTGGAAAAATGGACCATAAAGATTCATTTGAATATCTCAAACTATGACACATGTGTAAACAGTGAGAGAGGATTTTGTTATTGATATCATTATTAAAAGAAAACTCTCTGGGTTTTTCCAAAATCCTCTCCATTTGTTCGAAATACGATGTTGAAGTTGACTGAAAAAACAATAATTTCTAGAAATTGCATAGCGCACTTGATTTTTCTTGAAACACATGTAAATTAAGGTAGTCAAAAGTCCCCCGGAAGATGAGGATCGTTTTCAGAAATGTGGTGTTTTTTACTGTGTTGAGTCTTCATTTTCAAATGATTATTCTGAGCGACTGGAGGATCATTTTAAGAAAAGGCCGGAGGATTTTGTGCCTAACACATCAGAGATCAATATCCTCTCTCAGTTTTCCTACAGGTGCCACAAATTGGGAGAATCGAATCCATCTCCGAGCCCTAATTTTTGGATCTCATATTTTCCTGTTTTGACACATGTTTGTAAAATGCATATTTGGGGGAAATGGAAACAGATCTCAGGGAACGGAGAGAGGTTTTTTCTCAGAATAAATAGATGCACAAAAGACTCTTTCAGTTTATACATAGATGTCATGATTCGAGAGATCCATAACCATAACCGCAGTCCTAGGTTTCAACAGTTTGGCCCATTTTCTATGGCAGGAAGTTCAAGAAATTGATTGTAACTATTTTTATCTTTTGGGAGGAGATTCAACCTCCTAGGGAGTATTTCGACCTCAATACCTATATGAGGCATATTTGTAACATTCAGAAGGGGGGGAACAACCCGAGAGCCTTTTGGAGGTTGGATTTATAATGCATTCCTTTTCATCAAATATAGAACAGAATGCCAAGAGATTCTATACCTCGTCACTGTGTAATTTTGTTTTTCCTGTATTGTTTTCTCAGGTTTACATTCATTATTTCTTCCTTATTTTGCATATTCATATTGTAATGGCTCTAATTTAGTAATACCTCTCCTATAGTCATTTATTGGGAAGCATGTTAGGTCCAATTTTTCCTTTGTTTATGCTGTGAGAGAAACAAGACATGTAGCTTGATTGTTTCTTCCTAATTTATAAGTTCTATATATGCATGTTTATCTTTCGAAGTTATTTATCATTCCTCCATAAAAATAAAGATTAGACTTATCAGAATTATATACCTAACTCTTTGTTTTGGTCTTCTTCATCTCTTAGCCTCTATTCATCTTCTTTACTAAATCAGTTGGGCAAACAAGGTCATGCCTCTTCATTTATGATCTATAAGCGATTAAAAGGCTTGTTTCAGACCTGGTTCTAGAATCCTCATATGACTGATCAATCTACAAGTTATTTTTCCATTTAAAATGTTCTAAGGCTTGGCTCCATTACAACCTAGAGTCAACTCTTGCGACAACATAAGTGATCATGTTGTACATCATTGATGAGTCTGATATATAGTTAATGCATGATTGATACACTTCTAGTACATTGGCAAAGCCACCTACTAGCAGTTTGATTGGCACATCTTTTTTTTTGGTGGATTTGGCATACATGCATGAAAATTCATTTAGTTGTGGTGCATGGTTGATGTACTTTCTTGGTACACGTAGTGATACATGTTGATGTACGTGTTTGGTACACTCATAGATGGTATATGTTTGATAATAGTACTTGGATAAAAGTGCATCATTGGTATTACTTGATACTTTGGTACATGACATGTGGGATGATATAGTTGAGACACTTGATTGATTGAGATTCATGATTTTTGGTTCATGGTGGAGACATACCATTGGTATATGTACATGATTGGCATGTTGATAGAGGCATATGATTGGTATATTATTGGCACATGTTTTGGTACATGATGTATTTTTTCATTCATTGACATATATTTTGCTTCATGATGTTTGGTATGGCAAGAGTTTCATGCAAGGACAGGTCCAAGGATCGTCATGTGGTAGCATATTATTCATTTTTCAGAAAATATAGGGGGAGACATACCCATAGGGGGAGTCATTCTTCTTCCCATGATTTTAGGAGGAAATATCCCTATATTTGAAGAAAGAGCACAGAGGCATAATTCCAAGGGGAGTGATGGTCACAGGGGGGAGTATGAGCAATGTATCTTCAAAATTACATCTGAGTGACATCCCTTGTTCAAAAAGGGAGAGATTATTCAGAGGAATATCAAAGGCACTCGGGTAGGGGGAGCATCCCCAAGGAGAGTTCAAGCAAGGGGTGTAGCCCCAAGAGGAGAATGACCCTTTTCTATTGATGCCAAAGGGGGAGATATAGTCACATCGATGTGATTGTTGATTATTGATGTGGAGAGATAGTCACATTGATATATGATTATTGATGTAGAGCTTGCCATGTCTACATGTTGACATCAATGATTGGTGTTGAAATCAATGTTGGTATTTCCATCAATTACAAAGGGGGATATTGTTGGATAATGTTGTCATTAATGCCAAAGTTTTAATTAATTGATGTCAAAGGATTGATGTCAATTGATTGATTGATGCCAAAGGATGATTGATTGATTGATTGCAAAGGATTGATGTCAAGGAATTGGTTGATGCCAAAGGATGATTGAATGATGTCAAAGGTCAAAGGTTTGATGTATACATGTTTTATCATATTATATTGATGAAGATGGATCAATGAGTTGTCTTTGATACATGGTGCATAGATGAAGATAGATCAATGAGTTGTCATTAATACATGATGATGAAGATGGATCGATTGGTATATGATGCAAATATGAATCATTATTGTCTTATCATGGTTGATAAGGTGTACAAATAGATGAACTCCAAAGTGGTACCCTTATGGTGAAATCCCTCACGGGAAGATTCTTTATGGTTGATTTATCCTTGAAGTATGGCTGGAGAACCCATTCTTATATGTGGAATAATGAGATGAAGATCAGTGAAGTTGTTAGTGAAACTATCCTAAATGGATAGTGCATGTCATGCCATTTCCAGTAATATGTGGAATGCCACATAACTCCTCATGGTTTAATATGTATGGCCCTACGAAGATGAAGGACCCTCATATGTAGGCTTGAAGCCCCAAAAGGTCAAAGAAGTCAAAGAACTTTCAAAGAAGAAATTATTATTTAAATGGTAAAGAAAATGGACAAAATCAAGGAGGAATATTTAAATGATAAAGAAATGGAGAACTTCTAATTATGGAAAGTGGTTAACCCTAAAAATGAGAAAAATAGGTTAAGTGACCTAGAAATGGGTTAAGTGACCTAGAAGCAGGTTAAGTGACCTAGAAATGGGTTAAGTGACCTATAAGCGGGTTAAGTGACCTAGAAGATGCTTCTGAGGAAGCTACTTGGGGTGTATAAATAAGAGGAAAGGGTCTCTTGTGTATTAGTATCTTTGTATATCTCTTGTGTGTATCTCTTGAGCATGTATTGAATATTTATTCTGAGAGAGAGGAGATCTGGAGGATCTCATGGATGCATCAAAGTTTCAATAAGTCTGAGTCATGATGAAAAAAGTCTTGAAAGTTCAGAAACACTAGTTTTTGAGGTATACGCAGGCTGAAGTGAGCCAGGGCGCATACATACACGGGTTTAATGAGGATAGGATGCATACAGTGGATGAATTCATGAAGACTTGTGGTTGAGATGATGACGACATCTTGAAGACTGAAGCACATTCTAGATCTACATTCTATGGGATTAGATCTTCCATAGACACTCTGGTATGGTTACATTGTTGTCTTGATGGATACTCTTGCTTTTTGTGTAGTGAATTCTAAAGGAATTCTTGATATGGATGTTATGATGTGGTTTGTGTTGGTTGATGGAGTGAGCAACACTCTTATGATTCAGTATGGATATGATTACTATAGTATATTGGTTGCTTATACATGATGCGTAGCATACATATTGTATGGTTGAGAAGCATGAGTAAGTTGTTGGAGAAATTGGATGTGTTGTGATTGGTTATGGGTTAGATTAGACAATGAAAGACATAAGAGAATATGATTGAAGACTGTAGAGGATCTGAGTTCATCTTGAAGATAAAACCCTAAGTTCTTAGAAGTGATACGCAGGCTATAGTACAGACTGTCTGCGTACATATGCGAGCTGTATTAATGGTAGGGCACGTACATATGCATGTTTCACTACTAACAGGTAGTGTATCCGTTGACAGATTGATATCTGTTGAGGACTGTTGCCTCATCTCAGTTGGTGTTGAGGATATAAGTTGAGTCTTGCATTATAGAGCTAGTTCTCTTGGAGAGTTGTAGTCTATTCAATTGTTGTTGATAACCCAAGGATCATAGTCCGTAATAAAAAGAAAATTGTACATACATCTTGTGTTCTTTGTGTTCCTTGTGGTGATGATTTATTGATGATATATGTGTTCACATCTAACTGATTATAAATGACAACAATAAGTAATGAGTAAATGGTGATTAGTAACTAGTGAGTTTTGTGAAAGGGAAGTTTAGGGATTTTTTGTGAAAAAGAGCCCTACAATGTTCACCCCCCGCCGCCCCTCTCAGTGTAGTCGGTGTGTTCAACACATAGGTATCTCAAATGTTTTTAAATACTTCATTTTTTTTTTTTATATCGAAACAAAAATATTTTTGGATGATGCTTAAGTACTAACTAGACACTTGTGTGACATGGACATGGGTTCGCAACAACCAGACGGGCTTCCCTAACATCGTTAGAGGCATCAAGGAGATGATACAATGGGAGGAGAAGCTGAGAGAGTCCTACAAAACATGCAGGGAAACCTGTCTCGTTTGACTCATAGGATTCTAATGGTTCAGGTAGAGGATCTACCGGAATCCATGCAATGGCAAGTGGTTGGTGTGCCGAGAGCTTGGGTGTGACTCTTTCGGCATCTCTCAAACGCCGTATTTTTTTATCATGACACACATCTGGTGCCACAGACGTAGATGTCGTGGATATTGTAGTATCGACTGTATATGTGTATTAAGGGTGTTAGCCTCGATTTTGTACTATAAACATCATGTTTTTTGAAATATATATAAAACAGGGATCTTCAACTTTACTTATATTTACAATGTGTATAAGATGGTTCTATTTTCTTTAGTTATGTGACAAATGCCAATCTAAAATGAAATTAGCATAAGCATCAGATACATGATTAGAACTCCTAAGAATGTGATAATAAGTAATAAAATCAATCTGTCATTCTAAAATACATACCTGTAGGAATCGTAGGAGTAAAGTAGGATCACACACGCGGTAATTGTCGTTCAACTGACATACTACTAACTGGGAATCTAGGAGAACCTCTAAAGAGCGAATACCATGTGAGATAGCAGCGCCTAAAATTTCTATAACAACACTATATTTGGCCTCATTATTCATGGATGGCCCTAGGCATATGCCACCTAAAGACACCAGTAGACCCTCGGGTGAGTAAATTGTCCAAGCAGTGGAAGCAAAGTTTTGTGCATGACGAATGGTTCCGTCTGTGAATCCTAGGTATACCGAAGACTCCATTGACATCTACCAACCAAGGGAAAAATCGAAAATAAAGTTGAAGATGAAAAGAAAGGGAAACGATATATACACTAAATTACATTAGTATACAAAAGAGTTCCGCCCAAGCTTGGGGCTCAAGCGTAATATATTTTCTAGTAGAGCCCATTCTTGGGCTCAACGAACATATTCCCTTCATAATCTTCTAACTCATAGGCTCCTTTTTTCTAGGACACGTCGCACGATATAGGGACCATGCCACATGGGTTTAAACTTGCTTGCCCCCAGCAGTTCTTTAGCTTGATCGTATAAGAGGACCAAGTCACCATCAATGTACAACCAAGGATAGACAGACTTATCGTACTGGAACTTGACACGTCTTTTGTTCACTTCAATATCAGGGATGATTTTAAGGATGGAAATTTATTTTAAAATGTAGAAACCTTGGCGAATGTTACTAATCCTGCATATGTCAACTATACATGTTTGGCTATATTTTTTTTAAATATTCAATTTTCTAAGTATTTTATATAGTTTTTATAAAACTTTGGCGATTTTTAAGGTAAAATAATTTTATCCTATAGAATTTGGGCGAATCATTTTTAAAATAACGAATCTCTTTTTTGGAAAAACCATGGAAAATTATCCCATGAGCGAAATTTGTCCCCTAAAATCATTCATGTTCGATATCCATAGAGGTGTCTCGATGCTACTCATCAAGACTCTCTAGGTGCACAAGGGCGTCCCTCGAGATTGGAAGTGTCAGGTAGGAGGACTGCCAACTTAAGAGAAGGGATTTCGCATTCAATAGGTAATATTGACTCCACACCGTGTAATAACTGGAAAGGGGAAAAACCGATGGCAGTCTTGACCGAGGTTCGTTATGCCTAGAGTGTAGGATATAGCATAATGTGCAAGTCAAACTTTCTTTGGATGACATTTTTCTCCAAAATGGTCTTGAGAGACTTGTTGACAGCCTCTACCTGTCCATTTTCCTAGGGGTAATAAGGAGAATAATGACCATGTTTAAACCCCAGTTTAGATGCTAGTTCTTCCATCATTTCGTTCTAAAAGTGACTTCCATGATCAGTGACAATATCACTCGGGATACCAAACCGGGTGATAACTTGATTGAAAACAAAGAAGGCGATAGTCTTCCCATCGGATTTAATTAAGGCATGGCCTCAAACCATTTATTAAAGTAGTCAACGACCACGATAATGTGTTTATTCCCCCCAACCGATGTTGTGTTGCAATCCATGAAGTCCAACCCCCACTTAGTGAAGGGACTGACGGTAATGACTGGGTGAAGAGGGGATGGATGCAAGTTCATTTTCTGAGTGAACACTTGGAAAGGGTGACACTTCTTAACCACTTCAATAGAATATTTAAAGATAGATGGACAAAAATAACTGGCTCACAAAATTTTATGGGTTGTCGCAAGCCCGGATAAATGACCACCACAAGCCCCACTGTGATAATCGTTTAGGACTGACTTGACTTCCCCTTGAGTTAAACAATGACACAAGATATTTTCTATTCCTCAATGATACAAAGTGTCGTTGATGATAGTATAATTCTTAGCTTGGTATCTTACACGTCGTCGATCATCTCGCGAGAGATGCTTAGGGAACTTCAAAGTTTGAAGATAGAGAACGATGTCTCCATACCAGGGGTCATATGACGAGACAAGGAAAATCTGTTCATCTACAAATGAATCAACATGGATAACATCCTCATCTAATCATGGAAAGTCAAATATTAACTCTGTGAAGACTAGTGATTTCTGGTATTTTGTAGAAGCAAAATCGAGATCAAATTATTGTAAAATGACAATCCATTTATTATATTCCCCCCCTATGATATTCCTAGTAAGGACGTATTGAAATGGATTGACATCGACCACCACAGTAGTCTTGCAAAGCAATATATAATGATGTAAACATTGGACTGCGTGAACGGAAACTAAAGCTAGCTTTTCAACGTGAGAATAATTAAGCTCAGGACCGACTAAGTTTCAACTAAGATAGTAGATGACGTGCTTGCAGAGCTCATCATCCTCCTGAACCAAAACCATACCAATCATCTCATCGGACACGGTGATATAAAGAAATTAATCCCTACTGTAGTCAGAAGACTTCAGTAGAGGCATCGATAACAAGGATTTTTTCAAAGCATCGAAGGACTCCTGGGATTGCTCATCCCAAATAAAAGGGGTGTCCTTCTTCAAAAGACACATGAAACCCTTAGTGATATTGGCATAATTTACTATAAACCGGAATAGAAAGTGATATTTCCCCTGTAAACCTTGAAGTTGTCGAATAGTGTGCGAGGGAAGCAATCAAAGTATTGCCTCAACCTTTAATGGATCTACCATGATCTGGGTCTCATAAACTAGAAATCCAAAAATACGACCGGACCTAACGCAAAAGATGCACTTATGAGGGTTCAAATGGATTTTATAATAACGACATATTTCAAAAATAATCCAAAGGTGCATAGCATGTTCTGGTCTCTTACGTGAGTGAGTAGCAAGATCATAGAGGTAACCTTCAACTATATTCTTAAGATCATGGAATTCGAAGTTCATCTCATGTTGGAAGGTTGCTCTGGTGTTTTTAAGGTCGAAAGGCATTTTCCAGTATGCAAAAGTACCCGAAGCACAAATAAATGTCATCTTGTTTTGATCCTCGAGTTTAATTTGAATTTGGTTATACCCTGAAAATTTGTCTATAAAAGAAAACACTTTGCTTCCTGCACACTCGTCGAGAATCTAATCGATGAAAGGTTTCAAGAAGTTTTCTTTAGGACAGGCCTTGTTCAGGTCACAAAATTCCATGCATACAGAGATATTTCATTGTTTCTTATTCACAGGAACGAGATTGGATACCCATTCAGTCAGGGGAACCGGGTAGATGAAGCCAACATTAAGTAGCTTCTCTACCTCTTCCTTAATAGCATGGGCCTTCTGGGGATTGACATCTATAAGAAATTGTCGAACAACCTTAGGATATGGATAATTTCTAATATCATGCTCGAAAATATGAGGGTCGATTCCTGGCATCTCTTCATATGACCAAGAAAAAACATCTTGAAACTCCTTGAAGAGTTAGGTGTAGATCAATATTTCTTCTGGCGAACAATCCGCACCGATATGTACATTTTCAATTTTTTGAGGGGTACGAGAGATATCGATCATGATGATAGGAGAAATACTCACCATATTTCCTTTGGCATAAATGTCATGCATATCAAGTGGAACTACGGCATGACCAACTATCTCAGTCAAATTATATCTAAAGTCATCTTGTTCGATTCTTTCAAGCTCTGGGAGAAAATAAGAGTGATGATGTATATCATCCCAAGGTTTGTCGAAACCATTCATGGCTTCGATGATAGCTTCTTCTGAGGGAAAATTCCCATCGAGGCCATCATGTGAACAAGAAAACGAAGTGGCCCACACTGGCTTAAGAATGGGATCCTCCTCTTCCATCGACGAGGTAACAAGATCTGAATCGGTGGAAGAGTCAATAAAAACTTGATACTCAAGCTCCGTTGGTGATAGTGGCATGTCCATTACAACATGTGTCTAACCTTCACAAGATGAAGTTGAGGAAGGTATGGTCCAAGGATCACTAAAATAGGAAGTGCGGAAAGGAATGGACCTCTTTGACGAAACAGACCTACTGGACATGGCGTAAATGTGGTGAATCGATTCCATGAAGTAAAAAGTACCCATAAGGGAAGAATACATTCTGACACCAACATTCTAAGTTGTCGGCTGATAAGTGTCGATCACATGGATTGATGGTCCAATAGATGAATTGGGACTAGCATACACAAAGGATAATTGGTCGATCATCACGATCTTCCCATAATGAAGAAAACAAAGAGTACGTAAGACGAACGATACAACGATGACCATAGAATACGTCCAATTCTTTCCTAGTTACAAGTTATAATCAAGAGGCACATCAACTACCTCGACCTCCACCTCGACTGTCTTCCCACCTAAATGGACTAGAAAGGCAGGATGAATACCATGAGGGTGAAAGGAATGACCGTCAAAAGAAGTCAACATGTTTGATGATTTAGAAAGAGTCGGAGAACTAAGAGATTTCCAACAGATTAGGGACATCATAGATGTAGCAATGCCTTCATCAACAACCACATGTTTGACGGTATACTTTGAGTACCCCACGTGGATTTGGAATGCCACATGGTAAGGCAAGCAAGGCTTCACATCTGTGATGTCAAACTTGATAAATTTTGATCCATTGGGTTCTAGAGCTCCTAACGTAGATAGTAAGGCATTCCTCTATGAAGGACACATCTGGAGTACCTCCAAAACTGACATCACACAAGGGGTTTGACCCAGGTCCTCAACAATATAGTAATTCTGGGTGGCTCTAGCATTTTGATTATGGTTAGAGCGCTTGAGTACTCCTTTCGAAATACGAGGCTGTGGATCTGGTTTTTCAATCTCTAAAGTCATCTCCGAAGGAGGAGGAGGAGATTATAGACCAGGTATATACTGTGAAGAACTATAATCTAGATATCGAGTGGCTACATGAACTTTAGCATCGACCATATTGATACACAAATGGTCATCATTTTGCAATGGCGGGTTTTGACTCCCACCAGCCACATTTTCGGAATTTGTGGAACTCGAGTCCATGTGTTGGTTATGCGGAAAAGGATTCGTCAGCACGGCAGGCGGTAGAGATAATAGCCTTACAAATTCCACAATTTGGGGCATAAATGAGTAAGGTGATCGTGTGTACAAAGCTTATAGGGAAATTTCACCTTATGTCTTTCTTTCTTTCCCTCTCCAGCATTATTATTCATCTTCTCATTATTACTATTGTCCTTGGATTTATTATTATTTTTCCCACCCTTATGATTATTATTACGTCCTTTCTTCTTATTCCCGCCTGGTTGTTGGTTATCATTTGGGTCAAATGACGATTGCACAGAATGTACTTTCACCGACTGATTGGGGTTGGAAGACACAGATGAAGCTAGCCCTCCTTAGGACTGGTGTAGAGAAAATTCTTTCAAATGGCTTGTCACCAAGTCTTTGGAGTTTACATTGGCGGAGCCCACAATGCCATCAACATGAGGTTTTGGATTTTGTCCAAGGTCATAGGTTGACTGCGGTGCATCCAAAATAATGTGGTATAACATCCCAGACTGAACGTATATAAGATATAACTATTGGGCTTTGAAGATCGCTTCTTCCTCAATGGTAACCCTAGATGTAGCAACATCCTTCGAGATAGGAGGTTGCAAAGACTTAATGAACCATTCTAAAAGAAAGGCCAGGGGTATGGAGGTATTAATCAACCTATTCCATCTATGCCACTCCTGGATATGATCTGAGATATGAGTGGTTGTATCCTGGCGTAAAGTCGACATAAGTTCTATGTCAACATCGTAATGAACAGACAATTGGAAGTGGTTAAGGAAGACCAACACTATCTGACTAAAGGTCCCATATTCTCCCCTAGGTAGCTCAATATACCATTTCTCAATTACCCTAATGAGGGTGTGTTGAAATAATATTAACCGAATGGAATCATCATTAAGGGAATTCGAAGAGAACCATAGGTGAGAGGTAGTGACCTGATCACCGAGATCCTCGTCATTCTTACCTTTGAATTTCGGATTGTCTGAAGAAATCTTGGTGGGGACGAGGGGCCATGTAGGATCATGAGACATAGGGTCACTCATCAACTTAGACAAGTTTGGCAGATTAAGCGTGGCCAGAAAGGGGAGACGGGGTTGTGGTATCTAGCCCCAAGCTCCCTGGAAAGATTATGTTTAAGGAACTGCAGCCCATCCAGGGTTTTGGTAATCACCATGGCCCTATCCGGGATTGTAAGACCCTCCTCCAGGATGATTCATAAAATATTGGTTGGGCATAATTCCAGTAGGAATGTTCTGATGGGGGTTATAAAAATTTCCCCCAGCCGGATTGGATCTTGGTTGGGGGTGTTAGCACATAATCATGTAGAGGTTTCTCTCCTGAAAGAAGTGTCCCCTTGGGCAAAGAAAGAGATTCAGAAAACCCATTTTTCCAAAGTTTGGAGGGTGGGCACGTCATTTTAATGAGCAGGCAGTTTCAGACGGCCAAGATCTGCCCGCCCAGATCCGCGACTAAGGTTTTATTCTGGAGCCCCCTCGCCATTCTTCTTTTAATGGGGGGGGGGG
>SNQJ01S0106705.1:3988-17136 GCA_010110895.2 Picea sitchensis | reverse complement strand
TGACGTGGGGCCCCCTTCCTATCATGTCACCTTCTGTACCATTTCCTTTCCTACCATATGTTCTCCACTTGACAACGTGATGGGGCCCATTCCCTTTGGCCCCTCCTCGTCCTTCGACATCTGTCCCGCTCCCTTCCACGTCAGCCTCCCATAAATAATGTGTCCCCCATTACCATTATATCCCGTCACCTTCGCCCCTTCTCCTTGCCATGTGTCTCACCCCTGTTGTTTCTATGATCACTCCCTTTCCCCATTCCACGTCAAGCATGCCAGATTCTTCATGACCTATCCATTAGACCGTTCAGCTGATCTAGGTGGCACCATGAGAAGACTTCCACGTCCCAGAGGGCAGAGTTGACCCGGATTGTTCCTGATCCCAAGGAAGCAGTTATTGAAGTTGTTGGAGGTGGTTAGACATCGTCTCCTCCATAAATGGAAAGTCTGGCAAAGGATTAAAAGCATGTCGATTCATCTATAAGACAGTTAGGAGTCTGATTACGTCTGTCATAAGTGCACGATCGCCCAGAGTCTGCATGCGCAGACTGTCAAAATACATGCAAACACAATGTTTTAAATGCAGTGTATCATTTTCGCTATTGTTGTTTTGTTTTGAGTATATGTAGGCATTTTTTCCATTTTGTAATCTATCGATGGTTGAGCTAGGCTCTCGATTGTAAAGTTTTAATGAAGCACTGGTCGCTCTGGTTATGTATTGACACTTGAGACTTCTTGCTTTATGAATATTAGCTTCTTTCCATCTCTTTGTTTACACTGTGTTAGAACAGCTCGGAATTGGAGGATCCGGTCGAGTTGAGTTGTTATAGGATGATGTAGGTTGGATCACTGTAATAGTTGCATTGTTTCTAATCAGTTCTTGTATTTTCTCAACGCTGAATGATTTAGAATTGGAGGATCCAGTCAAGTCACCCTTCAGTTCCCCGAAACTCAGAACCAAGAGGATCTTGTATTCTGAGTTTTTCTTCCTCAAGCTATTGAAAGGCTTGATGCCCGAGGCAGTCTTGCTCACACCTCTCACCAAGTCTTCCACCTGCTCATTTTACAATCAACTCACTGACAGGAGTTAGATCAAGACCTCTTTTGTTCTTTACATACCAGGCCTGGTCCCTGAGTTAGAGTGATACCTTCCTAGGTCTCTACCCATTTGATCACCCATTAAATTTATTCGTGACATAAACTGATGGGCGTTGGGCTCTGCTCCTGCCGCAATATAGGAGTGACTTCTAACGCTAACAGGGGGTTTCTCAAAGAATGAAAATGGCCTCCTCTGGTTGCGAATCTGGAGGATAGAGGTTTCATCATGCCAAACGTGTTGGTCAAAATTGACACCGAGGAGGTAGGGGTATATGATGGAACCTGAGCAGAAGCTTATCTACCAGGTTGGTTGTTCCACCTAGAAGCAAGAGGATTTTACTTGGGTTTAAAAGTAGGAATGAATCCCGTATTAGGAGTCGTTTGAGGGATTTGAGAACCACCAAATGAAAATGGATTATAAGGAGGCGTAGTGCCCCCAAGTCCAATGCTATAATTAAGGCCAACAGTTGAGATGGTGTTTGAAAACTACGAAGTAAAGTTTCGCATACCATATGAAAAAGGACTAGAGGCAATAGGGATGGATTGAACATTATAGCCTGGTGAGTGACCAAGAGACCCAAATGGGTTCAAGGAAAGATATTGAGCATTCACTATAGGTTGAGCCATAGTAATTATAGGTGCCTCTGCCACTACAACCATTGTGGTTGCAAGAGTCTAAGGGGTGCCATTAACTATAGTAGGTGTGGGAGTCAAAGGGCTCCCAATGTTCTAAATACTAGGTTTAGTACTCATCCTTGTAGAATCACAAGTCCTAATAGTGGAGGTGTGTGTACCAGGTCTAATAAATCTACACCTTTTAGAATGAAAAGACTTGAAATATGGTGGTAACTGTAACAAGCGATAGGACCGATGGGGATGTTGGTCAAACTCCATGATGAATTAAGACTCAAGATACAAAAAATAAATCCTAGGGCCCACTAGTAATCAAAGAGCAGACCAAAAATCAAGCGTCCAATATGCACACAAACGGGGTAAAGTGGCTGAAAGTGGCCTCCCTCTCTAAAGAAGGCATGTCTTACCCAATACGGGCCTAATACTCCCTGCTAAATATTGAAGGTAACATAATCAGTTATAAGGGTCCTCGTGGGATTAACAACCAATCGGTCAAATCCCCCCAGAGAGGTAATCCTCCATAAAGTTTGTGTATTTCCTAACCCTTATCTGACCCATGGTACCTACAGAATAACCCATGTAAGTAACCTATGTGGCACCTAAGTCAAGAAACTAAGAAAACAACGTATAATCTATGCATAGGCGATCTATCGTAATTCAGGTCCACCGTATGGACAGGATAGCAAAGCCCGAAACCTTGAAAGTATCGCCTCTCACGGAGGTAAAGGCACTTGCAAGATACCCAGATACGAATAGATCCCCAGAAATATATATGACTCTAAGAAGGTATTGAGGTGATATCCCTTCAAACAACCTCGCACAACCTCATGATTAACTCTGATGTGAGCAAAGCCTCATGATATTACCAATTATACAATGGATTTCTCCACTCCATTTGTTAGACACATATGTTGATTTAATTTCCTTGGAGAAGTTTGCTCACAAAATCCTATTCCAAGGCACTAAATCCTAAGCTAGTTTGTGCACCCTAGAAAATAAAATTGTGACTAATCAATTTTAAATTATAGTGTTAATTTTAGTGGACGTGCTTACTCAGAAAGGTATGGTAGTGAAACTCTTGATGTTATGACTCAGCAAGAAAATTAATTATGAATATAATGCAAAGTCCTAACTTCAATTTTCAATGAATCATATGCTTCTAATAACAAATGCAATTTTCAATTTCAACTCTGCAATTCTGAAGTAAAAATGCAATTTTTATTTACATGCACTAAGCTAATGACAAAGACTCAAAAGATAAAAAATCTAAGCAATGCAAAATGGCTAATATTTTTGTATTTTAAATATAAGAAAAATGAAAATGCATGGACTGAACAACAACTTGAGATATAAAACTCTACTGTGTATAGAAATAGATAACTCAAGAAGAATACGAAGGAGAAAAATACCTAGCCCAATGTACAAGGACAATCAAAATGGAAAGGTAATGAGAAATACTTCGCCCAAATATTCAACCCCAGACAGGTTTCCTGTCATCCCACGATCACTTAACAGTCACTAAAAAGACCCAAGAAGACTTATCAAACATCAAATCCCACCCAACAACCACCAAACCCAGTAAACAAGCAAGAGATGTTGATGTGCGTGATTGTTCAAGGAAACATAGTGTATGTACAGAGCTTGCAGAGGGACAGCCCACGTATATACGCGACTGTCAAGACAAAAACTATGTATATGTTTCAAAAACAAAGCCAGGCAAGGGAGAAGTCTGAAAAACTCAGAATCAGAGTGAACAGAGGTTGTCAAGCAATGATACAACAAGAAATGTGATAGGAACGAGAGCAATCTAAGGAGAAAAACACTCCAAACCCTAAGAAAGAAGAATCAATCCCTAGTATGGTCTCCAATTCTGTTACAAGTAAAATCTCTCTATGGATAGGGTAAACCACAACAGATGGAAATGACTATTGAAATAAACTCTATTCTCAAGTATGCTATGTAAACAAATATGCTAGAAAGTAAATATGAAAGGCCTACCTCGTCCAGACGTTCGATGAAGTCCATCGTTGAGCACTTGACCCAAAGCAATATACTTGCAACTAGTCCTCAACAACCAAGCAAAGAAAGCATATGTTGATAATAAAATATGTTAGCACATTCAATAGCATAATCCAATACGGCCATGGCATAATAATTCAAATATTTTCAAGATATTAATTGGACGGGAAAAGAGTATTGCTATTAATACATGATCAGTAAAAGTGAAAATTTTACATACTTTCATGTCGTTACGGTTCTGAATCGAGAAACTAAGTTCCTTCCAGTTGGGCCTCCACCACTTCAATCATCCACCAAAGGAAAGCTCATAGAAGAGAGAAAATGAAGTTCTCAATCAAATAAGGGAAGATGTTGGGGGTTGAACACTGTGTTCATAGTTAAAGGACAAAGGGATGCAGACTCAATATGAAGTAAATAATTTCTCTATAGTAACTTTGATCTCAAATTTGAATTCTTTCTCCTCTTTTCCATAGCTCGGAATTGGCCCATTTATGGCCTTCAAATGGAATTGAAGGGCCGAGTCGGAACGTTTCCAGTATATGGAAGGCCAAGGATCATATATCTCCTATCGTGACATGGAAACCCAACACCAATTTTCATTTTTGGGCACAAATCTCGATGTACATGGGTTGTAGTGGTGAAACCTACGTATACGCATATTGTATAGTAGGCAAGGTGCGTACATGTGGAAAATATATAGTTTTTAGCTCTGGGATTTACAAACAGGGATTATAAGTCTGCATAGGGAAATGGAAAAAGGCCTTCTATGCAAGATTGAATAGGGTGAGGAAAATCCTTCTATAACAAGTGGGGAGTGTTTTGACAAAGTACCTTTCCTTTTGGGTCACTTATCATTAAAAACTCTTATAATAGAGTGTCCCACACTTCTACTGGTAAGTCTCCTTTTGAAAATTGTTTTGGGTATTTGTCGCCTTCACCTTGGATGTTGTTTATGGAAAACAAGGAGGAGTAAGGGAAGATACCACAACATAAAAATTAAAAGATGAGAAGTTTGTACAAAATATTAGCATATTCATTTTCAAGTATAGGAGACACTTAATAAGTCACGAGAAAGGTACAAGGAATGACATGATCAACACATAATAGAAAAAATGTTCAAAGAAAGAGACATAATTTGGTTACAACTGAACAAGGAAATAATACATGTTCTTGGTAAGAAGCCAATTATAGCGCTATTGTATGGACCTTTTGAGGTATTGGAGAAATTAGGAGATAACAACTACAGACTCAGTCTACCCCCATACATGCACATTTACTCAGTAGTGAATGTGAAGAATTTAAAACTCTATGATCCTTCCATGTTGGATAAGGAGGAGGAGTAGTTCCTAACTACCATAGAGGACTTAGAACTAGATGCTCAGGAAGAGGAAACATAAGTCATATTTTTACATAAGAAGTCTAGGAATACAAGACAAGGGTAGTGTGACCTTTGGCATATTGGGTTGAAACGACAACTTCCAAGAAAAGAGAAATGGTATTCTAGAGAAATTTAAGGTAGAGGAAATTTTTTCTCACCTCATTCAATAAATATTTTGGGGACCAAAATCCTCCATGAATGGGGAGGTATGATCCAGATTGTATCTCTATATAATTTTTCACCCGTTTCATTTATTTCTGGGTGGAAAAAATTGGAGGAATTATCTTATAGATTCATTATGGTGGTAGGTCCCAATTTGGAAAATTGGGGTCCAAAAAACTGTCCAAAATATTTTAGAGACATTTTGAAGCATCAGACGACATTGTTTTGGGTACAAACATACTATGAAGGAATATTACATATTCTACACATTGATACCTTTCCAACGGTGCAAGAATCACGTCATTCAAATCTCATATGTGAAAGTTATACCTCCTTCAAGTTGACCTACCATGTTGACTACCATGGTACAAGTGAATTTCACGTCAACCCCCATTACTTAAAATGTGTGGGGATAGCCATGCGTGGAATTTCAAGAATCTTATAGAAGGTTCAAAACTTATCACTAGTTTAGGGTTAAATAAGTCAAAACCGTAACCCTAGACAATTATCGAGCTATGTTAAATACCAGGCGGCTAGGATGAGAAATGGTTCCATTCTTTTCTATTGTACGTGTTCCATAGTTGACCAAAGCATCCAAGGAGTGGCATTTTGATACAATAAAAGAGTATTTAGGACATTTAGTAGAAATTATTAAGGCCACAATGTCAAAGGAAAATCCATAGTGAGTCCCTCTTTCTCTGTACTTGATTTCCATAAATGGAGAAAAGACAATAGAGCATAGTCCTCACCTCCTAGTTGGGTTTTCTCCCATATTGGGTTTCCTAGGATACATCTTGTGTTAAAAAAATATTGTAACTTCTATCTTATTAATTCTTTTATACCTTCCCCCACTTTTTCACTAATTTAATCCTAATCTATTTAATTAATTAATAATTAACTAGTTCTTGTCCCCGAGGTGTAGGACAGTGGATGACAGAGTGGGTTGTTAAATAACTCTGTGATGTTAAACTCATCGGTTCGAAACCTGAGGGGACAAAAAATCCAGCCATGTTAAGGGTTGGTGTGGCTCAAGTTGGTTGCGATCCCCGGGTGATTTTGACGTCTTAGATGCCCCTGACTCACAGTTTCTCAAGCAACAGGCTAGTCCCGCAGGTCACGGAAAAAATAACAAACAAAAAAAAATAATTAACTAGTTCTCTTTTAATATTCTAATCATTGTTAACTTTAGTTTTAATTCATTTCTAAATTTATTTACATAAATAATTTTAATTATTATCAAATGTAGCCTTTAATTATCATTTTATTTCATCCTTTGAATATTTTGATAATGACTATATTCTCCCATTTATAGCATATTTTTTTTGTCCACTTTTTCACTTCTTATCCTCAACGTTCTTATTTTTTCTCCCTTAAAAAACTTTTCTACAACACTCTTTTCAAATATAATTTCTTCGATAGTCCCTGATGATGGGTGGAGTGTCCACTTGAAACGTCGGATGTTTCAAAACTCCTTACATAGTTTTAAATCTATAAATATCAACAACAACATCTTTGAATGTTCTCTCATTATTGTAATAAGTTTTTTCATAAATTGAAGCAAAGCTAGTAATTAACTAATCTAGGACCTGACGAAAAATAATCTTCATAGTCCAAGATTTTAGAATATTATAAGATATGTTGTGATGTGTTGTTCCAGTGGAATACCATGGTATTTTACAGATCAATCAGACATGGAAAACCATATATCTACTTAGAGGGAAAAATGTTATCAATTTCAAGTGGATTTTCAGGAAGAAGCTTAAAGGTCATGGGAAAATAGACATGTATAAATCTCTCCTAGTTTCTAAATGGTAAGTTAAAGAGGAGATTTAGGAAGAAACTTGAGGGATTCATTGCAACCGAGAATAAAATAACTATAAGGTCTTAATAAATCACCATGTGATTGGTATACACATATACATCATAATTGTGTTCTTAGTAATGGCTTCAAAACAAGAATTACTAAAACTAAGATCTATATCAAAATGGGACATGGATTTTAGTTTTTGTTAATTCTATATTTTGATGAAAATATTTTGTAGGTGATAATTTGTAGTTATTGAGGCGACTTAATATGAGCTATATGATAAATTTCAAATGATATGTAAAAAATGTAATATTATATTGGAATGTGTAGTATTTCTTAATCCCTTAAACTTGAAACAAAACTAGGTATACATAGATAATAAGTGAAAAAAACCATATACAAGAGATAGTGAGATAAAATATAGAGTAAACCATTGTGTTGATGAAATTCAAAATAAATGAAGCAATTTTCACTCTCCACTTAAGGTGGGGCAACCTTTCACTAAGCACCATCATTAACTACTTGGTGTTGCATCATTAATGAGTACCAACTACCTGTTGATGGGTCTTAAATACCTTGACTCAACAATAGGAACCAAACCCGCCACCGAGGCCCAATTGGACTCTGCAACGTTTGAATATGGAATGGTTCTCTAAATCTTGCAATCCGGGCAATTTATCGATGGGATTTGTGTTTTCTTGTGAAGGATCTTCCTTCAGTTAGGACTATTCTCTTCTGTATTTTCTCTTGGGTGGGAATGGTATGAGAAATGAAAGGCAGTATAAACCAACTTGACAACAAACCAGATTAAGTTTTAACTATTGGGGAAGAGGCTAAGCTTGGGATAACCCGTTGCTCAAACATGCAGACAATGATTCTATACCACATGCCTAGTACTAATACATTAACCATGTGAGCATCCAATTACTGTATAGGAAACTAATTATCAGAAAGAAAGCACACATGTAATAATATAATGGAAATAAAAATAATTCATCTACCATAACCATTCATCACATACAACACAACGATTTATCTTCATCATTTAAAGCAAAGAACATCAAAACATTGCACTAGATAACTTGAAAACAGAATTAATTGCTCTTACTCATTACTGCATCATTCATGAAACAGGATAGGAAGTAGTTCTTCTCCAAGTCCAATCACATTCATTTGATGAAAATAGTTTGTCTTTGGTCCATAAGGACTTCTCAATTCCTAGCAGCATCAAAATAATTCTTAACAACCAAAAATAAAGATTTCTTACAACAACCATCGACCTTTCACTAATTGGTTGATATATTTATTTATAA
Organism: Picea sitchensis; assembly: GCA_010110895.2. Lineage (NCBI taxonomy): Eukaryota > Viridiplantae > Streptophyta > Pinopsida > Pinales > Pinaceae > Picea > Picea sitchensis. The sequence continues at coordinate 8,732 of SNQJ01S0106705.1, read as the reverse complement.
CATAAATCTTAACTGAAATTATTGGCTAAGTGTAGTTTAAGAAAAGAAAAAATCGCCACGTGGTGTTATCTTCTATCAGTTTCTTTAACAGTCAACCCAAGATATTTCTTGGAAAGGGGGACTTTTCTCATATTCAGTCCAGCTGATAAATAGTTCTTCACAAGTTTGGGCCCATGGAAACCTATTTTGTTCCATCGGAGCCGCATATATTCCCGTGATGTCTACTGCATGCACCCAGTACTTTAATAAACTAGAGTTCAACTGTTGTAGCATGGTTTGGGCCATGATTGGAGGTTCCGCGAATCGCTGCACTTTCCCTGGCCTCGCATCAATCATATTTGCGAGCTCTTCAGTCCATATCGAGTCTTGTTCAACATGCAACTTGACCACATCACTCAGGTCGATAAATTTATCAAGGGTGCCAATCTCAGGGAGCATGATATCCTTCATTTCTCTTTTTATTATGCTTCGATGTTTCTTTTGAGTTCTTCGAGGAGATCATGGAGCAAGATTTGTTCGATAATCGGGAATATTTCCTGCAATCGGGGTGGAGGTATTTTAGTGATCAAGTAATATAATATAAGGTACAAACAAACAGAATAGACCGATGCGTACCTATTGAGTTTGTTAATCTCGATCGTGCAATACTTATGCGATCCCAGTCGCCCCTTTGAATGACCTGCGATGTCTTTGTCCACACCACCGCTCCTCTTCAGTTTAAATGAATTACGTTAGTACGCCATAGCATAGAAAATAAAGTATAGTAGATATGAGCGTCGGAACCGTCATAGTAGCCGCTCGACCTTTGGGGCTGGGAAAAGATGCATGAGTCGAGCATGCGTGCGTACGCTCCCAAAATGTCAAATACCGTAATATGGAAATTTTTAAATTCCTCCAGAGACCATATCACCAAGTGTGTCAACTATCAATCATTAATAATCGAATTCGGGGAGTTTAAAGAGATTGGAGTGATCATACCATATATTCCCTGCAACTCCGATCGGCAACATTTTATGCATTCTGGATTGCATCCGTCGAGCAATTGTGATGTGTTAAATCATCAAGACATCATGTAGCGAGGCGTGAGTGTTCTTTTGCATGCTTTATTTCACTTATTCATTCCGCTATAAATTCTAGGAGTTATGTGCGAAATTCTATGCATATGTCAAGTTTATACCTATGTAACACTGGTATTGCGAGTTTATTATAGTGTATACATCTTAGCCACTATGTTGTTGCACTATGGGATCCCCTTTAAAAAAGGGATGGGGTTTACGAGGCAGTCGGAGTGCTAGGTTTGAGCTCGAACGTGCCTGGGACTCTTTCTTATTGGCTTCCAGTGTCCTTGAAGCTCCAACGGGAGATATTGACCTTGGCTTGGAAATAATGTTAGCGTCTCCAGTGGAGGTATAGGTAGAGAGAATTTCATCTGAAAGTCATATTCTATGGGTCGTTCCTTCTTAGGAGTAGACACCACGGAGAAGGGGAAGGCCTAGGAAAGATAAGGGAAAAGAGAAGAAGACCGCCTCCCAGCTGAGCTGAGTGTACATCTAGCCGCTGAGGGGTCTGTGATGCTCACTAATTGGTTGGAACTTATCGGGACTATCATTAGAGGAAGAAGGAGACGAAAGGGAATGGCAAAGGCATGAGGTTATCCCGTTAAGAGTCCCATCCAACTGTTAGAGTGGGCCCAACTTTCCATAGCCGAACTCTACCAAGAAAATAGAGAGTTGTGGAGCCAGTTAGCGGTGAAGAATTAGGAGGTATCAGCGTCGCAGGGTCACAAAGGAAGCACAGTTTGGCTCCAGAAGAAACTTCGTGAAGCACAAGATACAATTGTGCAGTTGCGCGAGGCGCAAAGGATGACAGTGAAAGAGGAAAATAAAACATTGCATTGCGTGAGGAGTATTCTAGTAGAAGGTCTGTGCGCAGGAGCTACATAATGGGTGGGCTCTTGCTTTGTGTTCTCCGAAATGACGTTCGACAATTTTATCCATTTTTTGTTGTAAGGGCTTTGCCTTCTCACTATGACCGGGCCAGTTAGTCAAGACGTTGGTCATGTCTAATTGTATGTAACCTGAGCTTGAAGGGATATCTAATTATATGAAAAATATGAGTGTGTCTTCAATGTATCACGTTCCCTTTTTGTATATAAATTTACTGTGTTTTCTTATCTAAGTTTTCGCGCAAAATATTGAATTTATAATTTTTATTATTCTGAGTTGCCTTGTAAGTTTTTCGATATGTTCCTTTCAAAACTTCTGATGTCGATTGATGTTGATGTGGCGTTATTAATTCGGGCTTATTAAAATATTTAAACATAAAATTTAACACTCGGGTAATGAGTAAGGAGAGTTAGATACTGCGACTGTCGATGCTTGGAAGGCGCCAGGGATTAGTATTAAAATGAAAAAATTAATGTGTAGTTTTTCTTTATGGATTATCATTTTGTAAATTTCTGATGCCGAAATAATATCGGGAATCAGTGGTCGAAGATACCACTCCTCTCCTTGCGCGACGCTCACTCTTTCTGTTTTCCTTTCGACGCTCATTCACAGAAAAGAGAGATTTTCATCCGTCGACGCCTATGAATATTGGCGCTCGGCTATTTTTAACTTCTCAAGCGATTTGTGTCACCTTTAATCTTTACTGATGCTGAACTTCCTAAGAGTGTTGGGGAAATCTTAGACTGTCGAATCCTTAAGTAGTTGTTAAGTCCCGTTTAAAGTTACGATGATTCTTTGTTGCATGTTCAAGTAGACTTTAAGCAATTCAAACATGAAACATAAAAGATAAGCATGGGAGGCAGTTTTATACTGAAACAGACAGTGCAAAGGATAAAGTGGAACACAAAAAGTAGAAAATGGTCATAGAATTTTTAGAGTGTGTTGAGTGCTCAACACTACCTAGTGGGCCTCATTTAATAAAGCAAGTCGTTTTATATTAAATAACTATCCATTACTATATAATTGGCCTTATTCAAAGAAAATGGATGCATACATTAATTAACTAGATTCTAGGTAGCCTAAAGTATGGAGGTTAGGGTAGGACCCTAACATTCTCTCATTCTTAAAAAAGAACATGGTTATTGAGGATAGAGGTGAGAGAATTGTTGCAGAATCAATGTTAGTTCCCATGTGGCATCTTCTGGTTGCATATATTTCTGCTAGATCAACACTTCTCGGACCATGTGTTGGCATAATTGTCTTTCTCAAGTATGAAATAATGCTTCCAACAAGATCCAAATGGATCCATCTTCTTCAAGTTCTATTAATTCTTGTTTCACCTTTCAATTTGATCCCACAATATTCTTCAAGTAAGACATGTGAAAGACTAGATGAATCTTGGAGCGAGATGGAAAAGCTAGCTTCTCATCCACTTGTCCAATGTTCTAGGTGATCATATAGGGTCTTGTTGATAGGTGGACTAATTTCCTCCTACAATAGGGGATAACCACTAGATCACCAGCCCCAATTAGAATCATTTTTGTTTGGGATGGTAGTTTCCAAGCAATATGTGGGATCAATTTTTCACTCAAAATATTTTCTCTTCGGAAAGAGACTTAATCAATTAAGCTATAATCTAAATGATCCTAGATTTGCAAAAAAGAAATCCTAAATATTGATCCTATATCAATTGAGAGAAAATTTTAATTATACATGTAGACATAATGATTGATACTTTAGATTTGAAAAATAATTCTTTATCCAAAGAATATTTAAGAAAAATAACTATCACTGCTAGAAATAGATGACAACATTATATCTACACTTTATAATAATAGTTTTAGGATAAATTCAAGTTCCTTTTAAATCAAAATAATGAGAAAAAAAAGTCTCATAAGCTAAAAAATAATATATATTCATGTACAACATGTTAAGAATAATCATAGCATATAGATGATTTTCCTGATAACTATAAGTTTTAATAACAAAATAGGAACACCAAAAAAAAAAAAAAATGTATGATAATTGAATAATATTTTAGAAGAAATTTCCCAAGAAGATCAATTGTAAATGCATACACAGATTAGCATTAATCATAATGATGACTATTGTATCTTCTATTTGACATACTCGCATTCGATAAGTTCAAAGACTATGGAAAAAATTCACATAAGACTAAAGTAACAAAATCTGCAAGTAATTAACAAAAATGGAATTATGGAAACTTCATATTACTCATAGATGAACTCAAAAGACATGGTCTTCAAAATTTAATTCAAACAGATAAAAATAAAAGTATGATCCTCCAATTTCCAACCCCTTTTCCATTTCTCCAATTACAATAAATAGGATTTAAAGATCTTGAAAATATCTATAGTATCCTCTTTTGTTTCAACTGACTGATTCAGGTGTCAACTTTACTTAATAATTGACATCATAGAGAGACATCCTCCTCACTAGCAACAACTTCTTTGTTGAATGTTTCTTCTTTTTCTTGAATGTGAGTTTTCAATAGGCCAAATTTCTTTAACATTGTTGAAACCAAAGGTGGGTGAAGAATGTCTTCATTTAACTTACACAAGTATATTCTTTTGGAAATTTCTTCATATCCTAATTTAAACTTTGACAAGAAATCATCAATGGACTTATGTAACAACCCCAGCCATTACGACAACGAAGCGATGTACAACAATTTTTTTTTTTCTTTTTTTTTTCTTTTTAATGTTGCGTTAGGAAACATCAAAGTAGATAGCAACATCACCTACACGTCATTCACATATAATAGCGAACATTATTAA
>SNQJ01S0106704.1:12064-32417 GCA_010110895.2 Picea sitchensis | reverse complement strand
TGTAAATAACATACCTTAGAACACATCACCAAAAGACTACATCCTCCCCTGAAATTCGGCCTTCTTTACTTCATATTTCATCTGAAATTCGAATTATATCTCCTCTTTTATTAACAAACTTGTGTGTTTAAAAATGAATGTATAATGAGATGTATTTATACCCTTTATGTTACTTCCTTTTAACATTAGGGCCGACATGTAGTTTCTTCTTCAATTCACATTGTTATCTTCAAAAAGTCATTTATCCTCAATCGTGAGGATCCACGTAACGTGCCACATACCACTGGAAGAATAATGACTTGTACTATCCATCCATGGGTGTTGTATATTCATGTTCATTTCTCCTCAATCATGAGGATCCATGTGGCATGCCACATACCACCGAAAGTGGCATGACTTATACTATCCATCCATGGGTGTTGTATCTACATGTGTAATTTCCTTCATGTCTATCTACTTCAATCAACTTTGGGGTCCAAAATCCAATGGCTAGGGTTGACATCAATGACAACAACCAATCTTCCAACAAGGCCTTTGGAGGCCAAACGTTCCACCCCAACCTCAACCATTTGTCAAATATGTCAAAACGTTGCCCTAAAAGGGAAACATCATCTTATTTTTAGGGTTTTTAATGTGCAAAAGTGAAATTTAAATGAATTATTTAATATTATTTGTGTAAAGGGGAAAGATTAGGGTCATTGACCCCTATCTTTTGTTTTACCCTAAAATTAAGTGGACAAACTATGTGTTAGAAAATTTGTATAAATAGGGATCATGTGAATCTCTTTTCATAACATAACTCTCCCATTGTGAGAAGCACTTGGCTGAAATTTTAACTATTCTTAGGAATTATGATGTTTCTCTCCTATGAAAATGTTTTATGGTGCTATATTTTGGTGAATGGATGAGGAGGAGTGATGTGCACCTCTTGGATGCTTTTTCTTTTGATATTGAATGATGAATTTGCTTGGTGAAACTAGGGTTTGATGTCTCTCTCTTGGAATTGGTAAGGAAAAATATGCATTGTTAGTTATTTCTTGATATTTCCTGGTTATGGTTGTTTGAAACCCAAGGATCAGTATGTTGGATATACCCTCCATTAAGCTTCATCTAATTTGCTAAATTTTAAAAGTTATTTTGTAAGGGTTTCTAGGAGGAATAAGAGTGTGTATACCCTCTTAGATTTACCCTAAGTTTGATTGGCATACCCTAGGAAGTAAAAGGGATTACATACCTAGGGTATTTTTTGATTTAACTCTTTATTATAAGACTCCATTTACCCAATTTTATAGGCACTAATATGAATATTTTTCATTTGGAGAAATAAAATAGTGCATTGGGAAATGTGTTTTTTTGTCATTTCAACTTTCTCCAATTTAGATTTTGTTCCTTGTGCCTAGAGCACCTCTTAGCCACTAGTCGTCCCCTCTAAATAGGTATTTATTTATACTTCAATAATATTTCATCTTCAGCCATTAGGGCTGCAGAAACCCTAAGCACTTCTTCTCTCATAACTTGATTTTCAACCGTTAGAATTTACCAAGAGTTTGCCACTTTTATCTACTTGGTCTAGCACAAATTTTGGGTGGATTATTTGTGAGTTTTTACTATTGTAACAACTAGTTTTCTACATCCATAAGGTTGCAAAGTATCTCTATAAACATCTTTTGTTACAGTCTAGTTTCATTGCTAAAATCTTGTGCTCTCATAATTGAATATCACTAGTGTTTACCTAACTTATCTCTAGCATATTTCAATGGAATTTTAGCAATTGTTTGGAAGATTTAATAATTATTTCTTTGTTGATATACATTGTTGTTTAATTATGCAATTAGGGACAGTGATATTAACTTTCTTTTCCACTTAACATTATACAAATATGTTTGGATTGTTCTTGTGTCTCGGGTAGGTACAACATTCTTCATAGTTGTTCTTATCTCTTGGAAACCATTGGCTACCACTTAGAAACTTTCCCAAACCTTTCCACATACTAGACCTTGAAACATAGGGGGAAATTCCTTCATCACTTCAATTTTCATCTCATTCCCCCCAGGATCACCAGGATTCCCCCGTTGAGGTAATTTTGTCATCTCTAAAGTGACGAGAATACTTGCCTACGGTGAAAATGGGTAGGTGTTCTCAAAGGTGTCACAATTTGGTGGTTTGGTTGGGATTTTACCAACCGACAACTTGTGTGATAACACAACCATTAAATAGTAAAAGAAACCATCAATCAATACCATGAGATGAAAATTAAAATGTCAGAAGAATGGCAAAGAACTCATCAACAAATTTCACTTATTTATTACCAAAGAGAATGTTTGAACCCTAAGGAAAGGTAGAAATATTTCTTTCTCTAATTCTTGGATGCAAAAACTTCTTCCTTCGTTACGTAGAAATGTCAAGTACTCACAACATATTCCTTTCATTTCCAACTTAATTTCATCATTGTTCCACAACCTTTCAACAAACAAAGCAATGGATAACCATTTTTTATGAGAAAGGACAAATCCAAGCATTAAAAATGGTCTACATTCTCATTCCAAGGATGAAAATGTATTACGAAAATCCTAAATATCATCAAATTCTATCAGGAAAATCATCAAATCATCCTCTCAAATCAAGAAAGACAAAATCCAAAGCAACTGAAACAATGTTTTTCCAAAATTAAAAATCGGGGTCCCTTTATTTTTTTATAAAAATTAAAGGAATTTTTTGAAGCCTCAACATTGTTGTAGAAATTTTTTGCTACATCCATAAGGACATTATAAAACCTTGTTGATAACACTTAAGAACATCCCTCTTTTTCTATCAAAGTCTTGGTTTAATTATTGGAATATTGTTTTCTAATTGCTAGCTTTGTTTCCTACATCAAACACTTGAATTTGATGTTTTAATTTTCAATTGTCATACCTTATTTACTATTGATATACATATTTCCATAATGATGCAATTTTGGGACAAGATTTTTTCTTGTTGATTACCCATTTGTTTTGAGGCTTTAATCATCATATGTTGTCTTGTTTTTGAGCAAGTATAACATTGTTTTATAGGTACACAACCTCATAAACCATTTACAAGATAATAAGACCTTTTCTTAATGCCTCATCTACACCCTTGACCTTGAATTATAGGGGAACTCTTCATTCTCTTTCATCCTCCCATCCAAATCCTCCTAGGGTCATCTGAGAAGCCTCCCTTCTATTGGATTTATATTGCACTAAAACGAGGGGGACATATATCGAGGTGACAGTGATAGGTGTTCCCAGTTGTGTCAAACACCTGGTGTTTGGTTTGGGATTTTCCCAAACTACAATATGTGTGATAACAATATTTTCACTCTATACCTAGGATGTTGGTTTTTCTGATAAATTTATTAATATTATATGATGAACATGCCTTGGAATATTATGACACTAGAAAAATATTTTGTAATATGGAATAAATATCAATGGAAAATAAAATATTAAATAGATATCTAAACTATCATGGATATTCCAGTAGAATGGTTCATCACAATAGATATTGTATTATACTGAAAATGGTAATGTGTACATTTATTTCCTTAGAAATCATATATATTATCACTAGATTATTGCTCAAACGTATGAAAATAAATTAAATACAAAAATGAAATAATAAGAAAATGAAGAGACCATCCACATGATAGGAAATGAGGAACACTTCCACACTAAACCTAGTAGAAGAGAGAAAGAAATATTTAATCAGGAAAGTAAATGAAAAAGCAAACACACTATACATAGTTATTTTACCCTGGAAACCCAAATGGGAAAACCAACATTCCTTGAGTGTTTTTCTCTCTTGTTGTATTATTCCTTCAAAATAGAAGTTTTCATACCTAACCTTGGTCTATACCTAAGACACCATCGACATCATACATTCTTTCTTTACAAAAGAACAACCTATAGCCAATTCATATTACATCTACATGACTAACAACCTCTAAAATGATTTCTCTAAAGATTATCTTTTATATCATTAAAAAACGCCTTATTTATAAGATTTACAGTAGGAAAACCCTAAATAAAGGCACCAAAAAATGTTTACAAATCCTCGCAAATCATTGGATAAAAATCCCATGAATCTTGTGATTTTGTTGCAGTCAAATCTAAATCGGTTTATCAATCGACCTCCATACGATATTAATTCAATTTCCATGCACCTGCTTGTTGGCCTCTTGTCAGTTGACCTCTTCGACTTGTTGTCGATTTCTTCAACTTCAACTTTACCTGGTTGATCCACCTTGACCTTCGAAATGTTGTCGATTTATTTGAATTAAACTTTACCCAGTCAATCTTCCTCGACCTTCGACTTTCTTTCAATTTCTTTGACTTCTAATTTACCCAGTTGATCCACCTCGACCTTCAACTTTCACTACAAATAATATAACAACCCAACATTCTCCCACTTGTTGTCTTCTTTGTTGAAACCGAGATTTTTCTAAACTCCCATTCACAAACCCAGGGAAGAAATTCTCATTACCTCTTTGCAACAAGAGAACATCACAACACTAACAATCTTGGTCAAAGACTCTACTATGTTTTTCAATGTGTCTACTTTCTCCAGCAACACCTTGTTTCTTTCCACCATGTCTCTCAAGAGATGGTATTGTACATCAATGTGCTTAGTCTTGGAATGATAAGTTGGTTTCTTTGCCAGAAATATTACACTTTGACTATCGCAACTTATATTCATAGCTCTTTGCTCAAACCTGATTCCTAAACATAGCCTTTGTAGCCATACTGCTTCTTTGCTTCCATGAGTGGCTTCCATGTATTCAACTTCTGTTGCTGAGAAGGCTATGATAGACTGTCACTTACTCATTTATCTGATTTCTCCATCAAACATCTTGAACACATATGCATTGGTTGACCTTCGACGATCTAGATCTCCAACCCAGTCAGCGTTGACAAAGACATGTACATTTAATTAACTGTCACCTCCAGGTTTTTCTTGGTAGCATATAACATAGTATTTTGTGCCACACAAATACCTGAATACTCTCTCTACAACTATCCAATGATTCTTTCCAGGTGTAACATCCCAGTCCTAACAATTATGAACTATAATGTATTATGTAAATGTGACTTAGGATGGTGAGTTAGTAAAGTTGAAAAGGGGCCAAAGTGCCTAGGGAATGCAATACATCTATATACATTAATCAAATACATTTTTGTTTACAAGACAGATAAGGAAAAAAGAGATAAGGGGCTATGATTCCACAAGAGGGGGGCTTGAGGGACTAAGTCCTTTTATTATTATTTTATTTACCCATGATTTATTTTATGGAGAAAATGGGTTACATGAGCTTCTTGGAAGGGAGGCCATGTGGCTCTTGTATTGATGTAATTATATAAACATCCCTTGGGGGTTGTTTTGGGGGTATTCTTCTCCCTGGTTCTTGTTCTTCTTTTTCTCCTTCCTTTTTCATCACTCATTATGGATATTTCTTCTGCTCTTGGGATAAGCATGGAAACAAATCACTGGAAAAGTAGAGTCATTGCTAAATGGTTGTAATATAATTTACTAATCATTATAGGAGGGAATGGATGCCTGTGTCCATGAGGTTTATGGAATTTCAAATAGAGGTGTCAATAGTTGAGAATCCTTGGATTTTCCAGTAGTTATATTTCCTGACCAGTAGAACTAGATCCATGGAGAGAAGTAGAACAGCCTGAGGGACTGCAAGGTAGAGAAAGGTGTTCATTTCTTTTGGTTTTGCATGTTGAGGGGGAAAGAGAGCTAGAGATTTGGATTTGTTGTGAGGTTAAGAAACCTCAGAGCTAGTCATCCAACTATTGTGTTTTCTTATATTTGTCATATGACCCGTCCTTGTGAATTCATATCCCTGGCTCAGGGATGACCTATTGTTGAGAGTAAAAGAACATCAGTGTCTATGGTTGGGAGCAATGTCTTTGGTTTGCGGCTAGTTGATGGATGTTTACTTGCAAATATAAGTGCTCTCTGTGTATTTTGTATAATGTTTAATTTTGTTGTGTATTTAATTATCTCTGAGATATGTATTTTTTTTAATGTGCTTGTTTGTTGGTTATTTGTTGTGCATGGCAAATTGTTTACTTCTTTATGTTGTCGCAGGGATCTTGTCTTATGCATGTGATTTTCATGCCTCTGAATTAGCTTAGAAGTGATTCGAATTGAGATAAGTCACTGTGAAGTGAGTCTCAGGACTGCAACGTGCCTCTCCTACGGGTGGCTAGGTGTGTTGCAATCAGATTAAGTGGCGTAGCCCGGCCTATGGGTTGTTGGTTATGTTACAAAATGGTATCAGAGCTATTGGTTCAAACATCGGTTCGGTATGGGTTGGATCTGTTGGTTAGAGTCTCATGGTTGAGATCGATTTATGACCTTAAGGTCAAAAATATCAGGAGGAATGGCATTTCAGAGTTTGCACAGAAGCTAGAACATTAGAAATCCTTTGTATGGGATCAAAGGATTGTGACCGTCCCTTTCAAATTCAGGAGTGATAACCACCATGGGATCTAGAGAGATCTAGGTCGTTGGATCGGAGGGCAAGTGAAAAAGGGTCATCCAATGAAGGAGAAACCATAGGTTGGGATAAGGTTAATTCCCCTCCATCAGATCTAGATTGTTGATCTTGAGCTATCGATTGAGGCCAAGTGTGCAAGTAAATACTTTGGAACTTCGTTGCTTTAGTGATCTTGGAAGGCAGGAAAAGCCTAAACTATCGAAGGTTGGAGTCAAAAAGTCTCATCAGTCGTCTGATCTGATAGGAGGCATGGGGGAATCTCCACCATCGATCGTAGTCACCTGGATTTGACCACTTCGAGAGTTTTAAACCTTGTTGAACTGCTACAACCCAGAGCCTCGAAGCATCGAAGTCTCGAAATTCCAATCAATCGTTATATCGAGGGAAGTACATAGAGAGTGGTATGGGCCATCAGATCTAGCAGTGGTATAAGGGTAGTGAAGTTTTGAATCTTTGAAACCTCGCCACTTCATATTTTAGTAGTTCAAGAGTATGGGGGTCATCTGGAGCGAGAATCCCTAAAGCCCAAATCTCATAGTTAATCACAACCATTGGTTGTGGGATGAGTGTGAGCCATCGATTTATTTTGGTGTTTAGCTATCGAGGAGATAGCATACATTGGACTCAGGAAACTTTCGAAGACTAGAGTCCTGGATTTGATTGATGACATGGCTTATGCCACATGGCAGGGGTGTTGTGTGGGGACATGTGTTACCTGTTTTTAGTGCATTTTGGACCCCTATCTATTCATTTTTTAGTGACACGTGGCATGGGTCCACGTCACCCTATGTGACGTCAACATGTCATGTCCTCTCCGGGAGTATGTGACTCTGGGGGTGTCCAATTTTCTGTAAGTGAAAAGTGTCGAAGCCTGAAGTCGCGAAGGCCCATAGATCATTGATTTGAGATCCCTTTGAGACCTGTCTTGACCATTGGATCAAGAAGAGGGAGTAGAGGTAAGTAATTCGAAGGATTCTCACTTAGAGGAAGTGAAAGACTCAGGAATGGAAATATATTGGAGCCCCGGGGCACTGAATTTCTGAATTGGTTGAGAGTTGTCTATCTCAACACGTGATTAAGTTGCAACCGTCAATCTCATTGAAGGATCCAAATGGGGGCAGGACTATCTATTCGGCGAGATATTAAATATCGACCGTCTATTTTTTCTAGTGGAGTTATTAAAGGATTTGGTGAAGTTTAACTACGAGGGAGAAAAAAAGTTTACAAGGGAAAAAAACGAAGGCCAAATTTTGGAGGACTTGTTCCCAACATCGGTCCCATGCTAAGGTAAAAAGGGGCTATAAGTAAACCATCCCTCAGACTTGGTGTTTGTGGAAGCTCCTATGTAGAAAATATAGATCAGGGTGCTAAAGGGTGATTAAGCCTGCTATTTTGAGCCATGGTGACGTGGAACTTGGTTTGAAGGAAGCGCCTTTGCAGTTTTTGATTTTTTGTATGAGGTAAGGGGGTTGAAAGTTGTTTTTTAGGGAGCCCTAAATTTCATCTCCGATATCCGATTGCGGTAAGAGTATAGTCATTTGAAAGATGATTCAGAGGATTTAGAGGAAAATAACAGGGGACTATTATAATATGAATATTGACATAATTTTTTTCATGACTTAAACAAAAATGGTCACTGTAAATTTAATTGACAATTTTGTATGATATGTATAATTCTAACCAGATGATTTCTTGAATATTTTTTCAGGATCAGAGGTATAATCAGATCAATTCCAGTCTAGGATCATATGTTAGGTTCATGGAAGCATGTCAGAGAATACAAGATTTTTATGAGGCAATAAAGAGATACAGAGAAAGTAATGAAGGTGGAAAAAGAACTCAAAAACAGTGGAACAAAAGTATTAGTCAACAACTATAAGATCTCAATAAATTGTAGGTACTACAAAAGCAAGAACCCTCACACAAGATATGAAGCTAGCAGGTTAAGTATGTCATGGATGGGCATAAAAATAAAATTATGACTGCATATCCTTGAAGGAGGAGAGATGTAGACAATTGGAAAGCTTAAGTGTGAAATAGATCCACTCCTGATATCAAAGTTCGCAATGGAAAGCAGGATGACAATGCAGAGAATTGGGAATGCCCTCTCACTTGAAAAGTGTCATTGAGTGGAAATGGAATTCCATTGGGAATGGTATTAAGTGTGAAAGGTATGATTTCATAGGGAAAGGTTAATGAAGTAACCTAATGGACAACTAGGAGTAATAGTATTTGATTCAAGAATGTTATAGTAGAGTAATGGAATGTTTGAGTTACTTCATTCCAGGGTGTTGGAATGCTTGATAAAGGTAAAGTTGGATATGACTACCTAGGAGAGGGTACTAAAAATAGAACACATTGGTTGGATTGCAGAATGGCCAAGTGGAACTTGGCTGGAAAGTGTTCAGACCAGGGAACCATAGTGCATATGCGCAACATGGAATCATACAAGGAAGCAATGATATGAAGGGGTTAAAGGAAAACCGGCTACAAAATAAATAGATAAATAAATAAGTAAATTAAAACAGAAATGCACTAGAGTGCATGAGGCATACAATAAAGTTAAAATGCATATGAATTAGTAGGAATGCTGACAGTAAATGTTTGGTGCATATGGATGTGTAATTGCACATGCCTAGATATGCATATAACATGCTTGTGAACTTAGAATAGTCTATTATTATGAAATAATGTTTGAGTATGACTAATGATAGATTATGTATTTAGGGAAAATGATATAGTAGGGTTAAATATGTTGATGTTGATGTTGCTTATAATTTCCATCTAGGTGAAGACCCGTGAGGGTCACATGAATGGTGATAAGAATGAGGAAGAAGGAAGTCAGTGAGCTTCTACAAATATATGTTGGTAACATAGAAACAAGTAGGTTGATAACAACCAGTAAGGTATGCATTTAGTTTTTGTTGATGCATACATGTTGAAGGGGATTGAGGAAATAATTCCCTTAGTTAATTTTCAATATTTAAATGGGTATGTAATGGCCAAAGGCCTAGAGTATGTAAATTTTGTTGATTCTATAATGCATTTAGATAAAATGTTGGTTGCATATTATGTTATGATTGGTTATGGGATCATAATCAGTTTAATTTAGGAGACATAATCCTTCTATAACAATGAATATCCATAGAGCTTTTCATGTGTAAGACCATAATACGCTTGGATATGGAAGTTCTATAGTGCTATGTGAGTGATCAATGGTATCTACTGTATATTTGATTTTTGGACTGCAACCTCTTTGTCGACACTGAAGAGCACTTAAGAATTATATTCTTAGTGTTGTGTTTGGGTTGAAAAGGAAGGCATCTAAATAGTCAGGCAAGTAGTAGGAAGTTCATGGATGATGTGTTGAGGCGTTGGCCAGACCTTCCAACTCACTTGGTGAATGAATGATATAATTATGTGGTATTATGTAGTCAACGTAGGGATGCATTGTGTAAATGTTTCCATCGGTATTGGTACATCGATTTTTATTTTATTTAATAATTAATTGTTGCATTATGAAAATCATGTGGTGCTAAGAATACATAATTATGGATAGATGCATTATATTTAATATAAATTCTAGTTGATGGTGATTGGATTGTTTTTGTTACAATTCCAAGATCAGTTTTGGATCTATTAAAAATGTTACAAGTGATAATACATGAATCATTGCATGCATTGGGTGAATGCATGTATATATTATATAACATAGAAATGATTATGCTAATAGCTGAAATGCTGTGAGTATTTCTAACTCATGAAGTTGAAAACCCTTTAGGAACTATTAGATATTACAAATATAAAGTTGCAGGTTAAAGAAGCTACATAATGATAAATTACAGGAAAGCTTTGTTGAGGGGGCAGAGTGATAAAAATATTTCTGGATAGAAGAAATAAAATATTGGCTAATAATATATGTGTATGTAATGATGAGTTCATTCCAATTGATAGTTGGATTAATAGAAGTGATTGAATTGTAGTTGTATACAATTATGAGATCACTTTGTGATTTTGTTTTGAATCATTGCCATGAAAATATATATATATCTTGTACATGAGATACTGACAATTTATTTAGTTGAGGAATGTTGAAATTGCAAGAAGAAAGGGACTTGGATACGACAGTGTTGTAAGCCCTTAAAGAAGACCAATGCCTATTTTTGCAAGAACCAATTATTATGAGTAGAAGCTCATGCCTGTAAATTTAATTTTTCCTATATAAAACAGTTTTGGGAATTATAATTTAATAAATTACTAACAATTTTTTTTGGTGGAATGTAGTTCAAGAAAATTGCAAGTAGGATGATCTTGAATATGGAAAGGATGTAAGCCCATAAGGAAGACTGATATCTACAATGGAAAATCCAAACATTATGAGCATAAAGCTCATGCTTTGTTTTCCTATATAAAACAAATTTGACATTTATGATTGAAAATGGTTATAATGATATCTCATGATGACTGTATGTGTATAATATAGATGAGATGTTGAATATGCTAGATGGAAAGCATGGAAAAGGATATTTTTGTGAAATGAGAACCCCATATTCCTAGAAATCATATTTTTCAATAAAGCCTTGGTCAGGAAATATGGATCACAACTATATAGCAGAGAAGGGGATGCCTGAGCCTGGGCCTAGAAGGTGAGTGACCATGAGGAAGAGGAGACTTTGATAGTTCTTGTAAACTATTGATTGGGATCATGCACATAATGGATATGTTAAGCAAAATAGTGAGACAAGTTAATGAGAGAACCATATGGATGCAGATCCACAAACCACATAGATAAGTATTGTATTGGATTATGAGAATTTACTCTTAGATTATGAAAAAACTGAAAATTTTATGCACAAATTGTGAATTGACATGTTCACTGATTTGAAATGTTGTAGGAAAACAATGAATGTTGAGGATATAGAAAGGTACTAGACTATGAGGGAAAAGAATAAGGTGATTTTGGAGCAGCTGAATGACAAAGGCATGGAATGAAGAAAGTCTAATGGACTTATTGCAGCTGGAGTTATTGAAGCCACAACTCTGAAACTTTCTGGCTGAGTGCACTAGAGCCCTGGAGAGAAGTGGAACAACCTGAGGGACTACATGATAGAGAAAGGGGTTCATTTCTTTGGGTTGTGTAGGGATAAGAGGGAAGGAGAGCTTGTTACTTGGAACTGCTGCCAGAAATATAAATTTTGAAGATCATTATACATGTTTTGGTCCAGAATGCCTATGTATACATGTTTAATTTTAGGCCAGAGTGCCTATGTATATAATATTGGGTTGGATTTCTTGTGTGGATTAAGGCCAAAAGGCCTAGATTTGTAATGTTAATAACATTGGAATGGTGTTTTGCACTGATAACAGTGCCAAAATAAGGGGAGGGGGATGTAACATCTTGGCCCTAACCATTATGAACTATAATGTATTATGTAAATGTGACTTAGGCTAGTGAGCAGATATAGTTGAAAAGGGGCCATACTGCCTAGAGAATGTAATACATCTATATACATTAATAAAATACATCACTGGCTACAAGATAGACAAGGACAAAAAAGATAGGGGTCTATGATTCCACAAGAGAGGGGGCTTGAGGGGATAAGTCTTTTTATTATTGTTTTATTTACCCATGATTGATTTTATGGAGAAAATGGGTTACATGAGCTTCTTGGGAGGGAGGCCATGTGGATATTTTCTTCATGTAATTATATAAACATCCCTTGGGGGTTGTTTTGGGGGTGTTATTATCCTTGTTTCTTGTTCTTCTTTTTCTCTTTCCTTTTTCCTCACTCATTCTGCCTATTTCGTGTGCTCTTGGGCTGAGCATGGAAAAAAATGGCTCGAAGAAGAGATCCATTGCTAAATGGTTTTAATATAATTTACTGATCATTCTAGGAGGGAATGGATGCCCATGTGCATGAGCTTGATGGCAGTTTGGATAGAACTTTCCAAAATTGAGAATCGTTGGAGTTTATTGTAGGGATACTTCCTGACCAGTAGCATTGGATCCCTAGAGAGAAGTGGGACAACCTGAGGGACTACATGGAAGAGAAAGGTGTTAATTTCTTTGAGTTTTTTAGGCTAAGGGGGAAAGGGAGATGTAAATTCAGATTTGTTGTGAGGTTGGGAAACGTGAGAGCTAATTAGCCAATTGTTTTGTGTTTTTAGATTTTTCCTAGGACCTGTCCTTGTGGATTCATATCCCTAGCTCAGGGGTGACTTGTTGTTGAGAGTATAAGAACAACAATGTCTATATTTTGGAGGAACGTCCTTGATCTGCAACCAGTTGGTGGATGTTTACTTGCAAAGATAAGTGCTCTCTTTGTTTTATGTATAATGTTTAATTCCACTATGTATTCTTTTTAATGTTCTTGTTTGTTGGTTATTTTTTGTGCATGACATGTTGTTTAATTATTTATGTTGTAGCATGGATCTTGTCTTATGCATGTGATTTCCATGCCTCTTAATTAACTTATAAGTGATTCAAATTGAGATAAGTCACTGTGAAGTTAGTCCTGGGACTGCAGTGTGCCTCACCTGCGGGTGGTTGGGTATGTTGCATTTGGATTAAGTGGTGTGTCCCGGCCTATGGTTGGTTGGGTACATTACACCAGCGGTTGACATGTATCTAATCAACACTCTCACTGCATGGGAAATGTTTCATCGAGTGCAAACCATCACATACATTAGAATCCCAACAACACTTGTATAGGGAACATGTTCCATGTCCTCTATTTCCTCATGTGTCCTTGGACACTTTTCAGCAATTAACCTTGCTCCCATAGAAATTGGCACCTTCACAAGTTTGCAATCTTGCATGTTGAAATGTTTCAAGATTGTTTCAATAGACTTTTTCTGGTTCAACCAGATCTTTCTAGTTTATCGATCTCTCTTGATCTCCATTCCCAAAATGAAGTTTGTTGCACCAATATCCTTCATGTTGAAACTGGAGGATAACTTGTTCTTCGCCTCCTTTATTGTGTTCATGCTATTTCCAATCAACAACATGTCATCGACATACAATGATACATATATGAAACACTCACCTTCTTCTTTGGAATATATGCAGTGATCATATTTTCTTCTCACGAATCCAAAACTAAGGTTGTATGTGTCAAACTTTTGGTATCACATCCTTAGTGATTGTTTTATACCATAAAGGGATATTTTCAATTTGCACACCAAATCTCTCTTTCCCCTTACTACAAATCCTTTAGGTTGTTTCATGTAGATTTCTTATTTCAGGTCCCCATGTAGGAACGCTGTATTTACATCTATCTATTCTATTTCCAAGTCAAATGTTGTAGCCAGAGACATTAGTACTCTAATGGAAGTTAATTTTTCAACAGGGGAAATAATATCACCGAAGTCGACTCCTTCGACTTGGGAATATCCTTTCGCTACCAGTATATCTTTGAATTTCTTGACTTGACCTACGACGTTCATTTTATTCATGAATACCCACTTGCTACCAATGATATTTATTCCATTTGGTAATTTGACTAAATCCCATGTCTCATTCTTATGCAAGGATTCCATCTCCTCAACCATGGCATCCTTCCAGAGTTTTCCCTCTACTAAGTCGACTACCTCCTTGATCGAATTAGGATCTTTGTTAGTGGAAATTAACACAAATGAAGAACAAAATTTGGGTGGAATATACCTTTCGACTAGTTTTATTACTCGTTATGACCTCCTCACAACCTGAGTCGGTTGTTCCACCTCTTCATCTGATTCAATAGACTCATCTAAATCATATTCTTCATTCCTCAGTAAAAACCACACCTTCTATGGATTATTCTTTTTTTGAACCATCAATTCAGACTCAGGCTTCCTTCTAGCTTCTCTGAAGACCACATCTTGATTATACATTGTTTTCCTTGATGCAAGATCCTAGAGCTTATATCCTTTCATTCCTTATTTATGAATAACACACTGTCCACACTAAGAGGTGGGGGATGAATTAGTGTGTGGACTATTTTAACAATTTATTTTCATAAGTTACCAGTTAAAACATATTGAACAGATTAAGAACAATCACATTATAATTACAATGGACACAGAGACACCAAATGTTTGTATAAGCTTTTGTATAATTTATATGAACATATTAATATGAATATATGTGAAAGAGGATTTTCTTTAGCACCGACTATTGTTTCAGCACCAGCTGAAGTAAGGAGCACCAACCCCTCAGAGAGAACCAACCCCTCAGAGAGCACCAACTCTCAGCCAAGACCCAGCTTAACGCAAGACCCAGCTTGTTGCAAGACCCAACTTGTTGATAGAACCCATTCTATCCAACTAGAGTTTATTCAAATCCAGTAGTAGTGATCCATTATAGAATCAATTCAATCTTATTATCAAAGGTATATCATAAGACACTCATTACCGCATTTCAAATTCTTTCTCTAATTCACATTTTCTTTCCTTTGATATCTTCACATTTTCTTTTCTTTGATATTTTCTTGGAATCTACTTCAGCTTTTGATCTTCTGTTCTAAACTACAGAGACACTTTTCTTCTCAACACTCTTCCATAATTATATACTCTTCAAATGGTGTGAATGTGACACAATTGTGTCCCTTCATTTCGATCATCATGCCTCTTCGATTAATTAACCTTAATTACTGTTTATTTATTTTACCGTGAAGGTTTTTCATAAATTGATCATAGTCTTGGATCAATTTAATCATTTATACTCGATCTCGAATCTTTGTTATATTCACAGAGACCAAATTCTACCGAGGCACTTCCTTCAAACCATGAAATATGACTGTGTGTTACAGAACAATAGACTTTACCAATTATAGTGACATATTATAATTTCCTTTTAAGACTTTTATATCATATGACCATCAACAGTAACCAGATGCTAAGCCAAACTAGTGCTTGAGCGCTTTATTAAATTAATAGTTACGATTCGATATTATTATGGGATGAACAACTAACAGAATTTCAGCACTTTTACCTTCAGGTCTTCGTGACTTACAACATTACAAAACTCCTGATTACGATATTGTCGATACAATCGGACGGTTCATGTTTATATTTGAGGAGATAGATCAATGGTCATCTTTAACCTTACACTCATCCTTTTACTACTAAATCCGATGGAAAAGACTTAATCATTCATCAAGATGGATGAACACCATTTACTCTGGGTCTCCAGACTGCTTACGTTACTTGATGATGTGTCACAAGTCGAGTAGTTGCCACATGTCACTCTGATTTGTGATTTTCACATACCTAAAATGTTGAATCAACTTGACACTTGTCATTTTCTGATTGCGCTATGTGTCCTTGCTGACGTAGTCTGCTGACGTGGTATGCCACATGTCCTTCTCGAATCAACAGTCCTCGTTCTCCCTTTGATCGACGGCTGTGATCAAATTGTGACTTCGCATGTCAGGTGTTTGAATGTGAGCCACCACTGAGTCTTCCAAATCCTGATATCTGAAAAGGGATAATGTTCCTTAACTCCTCCTTTGGCCTCCATCCATGTGACCATTCACCGTGACCCGAGTCCCAACTCTCAAGAGCGTCGAAATTTCATGTATCGCGAGTTCTCGTTGCTTCCACCTTTGACCTTTCCTTCCTACGAGTTAGAAAAATGATGACCCTTCACCACGTGCCCTCCATGACAATGGACAGTCTCGATGATTTCAGAATGATAAATGACTGTGATCTTTTTGGAGCAATAAACGACTGTGATCTTTTTGCGACCTCGCACCTCAGGAGTTCCTACAACTCTACCTTTGAATTTTCTATTTCACGAGTCAACGAAATGATAATATCTCGCCACGTGTCCTCTAGATCAAATGGTTGTGATCATGTCACAAATTTTCACCTCGGGAGTTCCTGCAACTCTACCTTTGAATTTTCTAGTTCGCGAGTCAGTGAAATTCCAATCGCTCACCATGTGTCCTCTGGCTCCAATGGCCAGGGTCATTTTGTGACCTTGCATATCATGAGTTCCCATAGAACTCACCTTTGAATTCTCTAGTTTGAAAGTCAATGAAATGCCAATCACTCACCATGTGTCCTCTAGCTCAGACGACACAGATTTGATTTGGACAATCTAATGCTTGAGATCTTCTTCATATGATCTGATGATTGTGATTTACATCGGATGATCTAACAGTCGAGATATATTCTACAATTCATCTCTTGCATATTTATCCTGTTCTTCCATTTTAACATGATCCAACAGTTCAGATTATGATCTAGGATCAACGTCTCGATCCATCTGTGATGAAACTCTTCTAGCTTATCCTATCCTTCCACGCTAACATGATCTGATGGTCATGATATTCCAATGGTCCTTAAGCCCACGGGAACTCGCATGACCGATGTATGTTATTTTAGACAATCAATGCGGTCAACCTCTTGATTGGGTGACCGTTGAGGCTTATTACTCTGATCGAAAGGTTGCTAAGGCTTCTTACTCTGATTGAATGCCTATTGATCTTATGCTTTTCCTTCCAAGTTTCAATCTCTGCGTTTTCTAACCCTCCTGATATTTTATCATCTGAACATTGTTGATTCTATCATGATAAAAAATAATCACGAATTTCTTCATACTGTTCACTTCTTCTGATATATTGTGAAATGTGCTTTTCCTTATAAGCTTTGATCTTCATATTGTTCACTTCTCCTATTTGTTCCTCCTCCTGAGTTTGCACTATTGATATCTACACAGTGTGACATCTTATTCTAACTGATATACTTGTTGACATCAATGAAAATCTCATCTATGGTAATTCATCATTAACAACAGATCATCACATCGACTGTTGACATCAATGACAACATATCCAAAAATCTCCCCCTTTGTCATTGAGGGAAACACACTAACTTCAAATACAAAACTCCCCCTTTAATGATGCTTTCCTTTTTATGAAGTTTCTCTACCCCTTTGACATCAATGGTAAAGGGTTTCTTCTCCTATGATATGTTAGTATAATTACTTCTGTGACCACTGGTAATTCCTTCTGCAATCAACCTTTTCCTGTCATAATTGAATGCCTCCTTTTGTCGTTGATTGATATCTCCCCCTGAATAGTTGCCAACTGATGCGTTATTTTCTTGAGAGATTTAGGTAGGAAGAAGGATGATGCAGGAGCATCGCTCACCTATCAAGCGAGCCAAAGCGTGGGAAGAGAACATACAGCTGGACAAGATAGCGAAACTTCAGATTTTGAATTCTACCTTGGTATTGTTGTGCCGCCGTTTAACTAAAGGCATTCAAAGCCGGGCGCACTTGTATTATGTTATAGATAGGAAGGCATTTAAGACTATTAAGGTTGTTAGATAGAAATTTATTGTAGATTAGACAGTCACCTTTCGAGAGGGAAAACGGAGTATAGACACCCTCCCTTATATTGTTGTAACATAAGCATTATGAATTGAGAGCAAGAAAAGAGCAGACCAGAGAGCTTGTGAAAAAACTCCATGTACAAATATTGAATTAATAGAAAAGCTTTGCTTCAATTCCATGGATGTGTTTGATCTCTGCGTGTTGTTGATATTATGCCTTTTCATGTTTGCTTCCTTTTATGCTTATCTTTTATATGCTGCATATGTGATTGCGTATCAGGTTCGTAACCTGAGGGAATGAGTTTCAATTGTTCCTCTGCTTAGGCCAGGAGATTCCTGCATCGAGTGCAGTCGAATACCTCCGCATAGAGTGCGTCAAGGAGGCTAAGTAGTTGAACTTTTGTTCTCTTTTGCCTTGAGCCGGTTTGGGTTGTTCAAACCTTGCAGGTGAGTGCAGGTTAGACATGAAGTCTCAGTAGCAAGTCTGAGAAGGAAAAGGCGAGGCTGTTGCGAGGTTGAATGCACAGGACCCAGAAGACTTCATCACTGTTGGGAGTGGTTGAAGACCGAGCATAGGGAGCGTGTGCGAGAAGTCTCTGAAGAAGTCTGAGTTGGTAAAATCTCAGGAGGGATAACTCCTTGTATCATTGTGGAACAGAACTGAGAGGAAGGTTCATACAGGACAAAGGTGGCGAAGAAAGGATTCGTTCAGAGAGGAAGAAAATCGACGACTTGAAGTTGTCGAAGAGATCTTTGAAATCCCGCAGACTGTCAGATCGCGGAGGAGTTGCGGGAGGGTTAACTCGCAGGGGCACGGAAGAACTCCTTACTAGTGCACATCGGCATATCGGGGTTGGCAAGTGCAAGAACCACATGCACGTTGATATCGCGAGTTGCGATTCCCCGATTTAATCGGAGCCGTCGATCGTTGGAGGGACAGGTGGCACGAATCCGGAGTATCGAGGGTTCGGCATTCGGGGTTTCCAACAGCAAGGAACTTTGCATTGTGGATTCGCGATCCACGAAATCCCGAGGTAGACATGGCAGCATGGGGCCCAAAGGTATAGTGGACTACACGTGGCATCGCGCATGGGCGTTCGGAGTTGTGAAAGGTGAGTGACTTGCTACCTTTCATACACCGATTTCCCGATAGGGAAATCCCCGATATGACTGGGTCCATTGACCGTTGACATCGGGGATCGGGGTTTCGATATTTGATTGCACGAGGAGAGTGTTGCAAGACTCGTAATATCGTGAGACCCGATCTCCCGATACGCGAAGAGCAGTTCGGAGAAGGAGTATCCTGTGGGTACAAAGGCTCCCGAGGGGAGTCGGAAGAGTATTAACTCTTCGGTCCAAGTTGTTGAAGGTCCTGGTGAAGGCGACCGGGCCGTCGAGGGCAGGTAAGTGTCAAGTGGTATCAGAGCGAGGTTGAGAAGTTCTCTCTGTTCAGGAAGCAGAGGGAAGTAGATACATAATGCCGCCCAGAAGAGAAAGGCAATCACCTGATCATGAGGATAGGGATGCCCGAAGAAGGGGAAGGACGGCAGGAAATGTAGAAATGGAGCGTCAGATACGAGATCTCAGGGCGAGACTCGAAGATATGGAGACCACCCAGAGGCGTGGAGCCGACACCGGAGAGTTCAGCAATCCTGAGATTGAAGAGGAAGCTGGACACGCTGAAGAAGAAATCTCAGCAGAATATGCCTCGACAGAGAGGTTGATCAAAGCCATTTCGAGGATGAGCTCGAAGACGAAGATGGGCATTCCCGTTTATGAGGGAAGTCTAAACGCAGAAGACTTGCTCGATTGGATCCGAGCACTCGACACCTACTTCGATTATGAGGATATCGAAGAAGATAAGAAGGTAAGACATGTTGTCACCAAGCTGAAGGGACATGCAGCTTTATGGTGGGACGAGCTGCAGGCA
The DNA here is from genome assembly GCA_010110895.2 of Picea sitchensis. Lineage (NCBI taxonomy): Eukaryota > Viridiplantae > Streptophyta > Pinopsida > Pinales > Pinaceae > Picea > Picea sitchensis. Next base: position 12,639 of record SNQJ01S0106704.1, on the reverse strand, counting down.
GACAAGCGTTCCAAAGTTAAACAGAAAATCAAACGCTGGGATCGGATGATCGCCAAGATGAAGGCGAAATTTATTCCGAGAGATTACCAGATCACTCTGTTCAGGCGCATGCAGAACCTGAGACAGAAGTTGATGACGGTGAAGGAGTAGACCGAAGAATTTTACAGGCTCAATATTCGAGCTGGTCATCGGGAGAGTGATGACGAAAAAGTGGCGAGNCCAGCCCAGAGGCAAGGCGGTTGCCCAGAAAGAAATTCAAAAGCCCAAGGAGGATTGGAAAAGACCTCAGGGAAAAGCTGAAAGAGGTGGAACCTCACAACAGAGGCAGAAAAATTTTGAGCCGAGGAGACAGCAACCAGTTCAGCAGGGAGATTACGCTGATGCCAACACATTTCCTCGTACCCGAGGTAGAGAAAGAGGTCGAGGAGGAATTATCACATGTTTCACGTGTGGCAAAGACGGTCATAAAGCCGTGGACTATCCAGAGAGGGAAATGGACGGAGGAAGAACTCACATCACTGAGGCGCAGAGACGCGATGTTGAGTCAGAAGATGCTGACAGTGGAAGATCGCTTG